>JANHFM010006135.1:11002-21484 GCA_032468115.1 Grayia smithii | reverse complement strand
CTGGCTGAAGAATTCTTGGAGTTGAAGTCCACAAGTCTTAAAGCTGCCAAGTTTAAAGACCTCTGTATTAAAGTGTTCTCCACAACAGCGTACCATTCAAATTACTGAAATTCAAACTTGTAATTACGGTATATGAGATCCTCTGAATATGCAGATATCTTTTGTGTGCTGGAAACGGTGTCAGTGAGTTTGGCAGGATGATAAGGAGTTACTTCACTTGAATTCTCATTAGGATACTTATTTGAAAGGCAGATCTTTGACAGAGATCTTAATTACCAAGTTTCCTGAGTAGTTAGCTTGATTTCTGATGAAAGTTCAAAGTGAGAAAGCTTTTCCTAGAGCCTGGTTAATTTTAGTCCTGGTCGGTTTGATCTTGAATATCTTACTGGTAACTTTATTTATGGTTTCTTTATTTAGTGGAAAAAGTCTTACAGCTTCATGGTTTTCTGCATAGTTTTGCTCTACGTAAACATTTTTGGTTTTGGTTTGACAACATAATGGTATTCCATAGTATATTCCATGATTTTTTTTTAATGAAAGGATACATGGATATGTATCGACCCTAACAGAAGAATGAAAAACAAAATTAGGTCATAAAAACAATTTATTCTTGTTTATGGTACAGTGAGTCTAAAATCATCATTTTTAATGTCACGATGTCCTAAATTTTTTCTGGATAAATTATTTTAAGTTTTTTAAAATTACTTTTTCCTTAGACCACTGAACATGAGAAATTAATATTTTGTGCATATTCATTTATTTACTTATAATATAATAACAGAATTGGAATGGACCTTGGAGGTCTTCTAGTCCAACTCCTGCTTAGGCAGGAAACCTTACACCAGAGGTGGGTTTCATCAGGTTCTGACCAGTTCTGAAGAACCAGTAGCATAAAGTTTGAGTAGTTCGGAGAACCGGTAAATACCACTCTGACTGGCCCCACCCCCATCTATTCTCTGCTTCACGAGTCCCCGCTGATCAGGAGAAAATGGGGATTTTGCAGTAACTTTCCCCTGGATTGGGGAGGGAATGGAGATTTTACAGTATCCTTCTCCTGCCATGCCCATCAAACCACACCCACAGAACCAGTAGTAAAAAAAATTGAAACCTACCACTGCCCTACACCACTTCAGACAAATGGTTATCCAACATCTTCTTAAAAACTTCCAGTGTTGGAGCATTCACAACTTCTGGAGGGAAGTTGTTCCTTCTTTCTTTTAACTATTTTAACTTCTTTCTTTTAACTATTTAAAATATTGGTTCTTCAAATATCCATAGTATAATTTATTAAATAATGAAAAGGTAAAAATAATAGATGGTTTATTGATGGAGTTCTATAAATAAAATTTACTGCCAACTGTCTATATTTAGTTTTACATAGCATTATTTTTAAGTATTGAGATATTTGGCAGTGTTATCAAGTTCTAATTATAAACTGTCAATTGACTGTTAGGAAAGAAATCAGTTCATTCATGTAATTATGTTACCATGAAAAGAACTCTCATTGATAAAAGTTGGCTGGTTTCTCTGAAGGAAAATATTTGAGATAAGATAGTTCATAGTTTAGCTTTTCTAAAGCAGTACAGGTAGTTCTCATTTAGTAACCAAAATTGGGCTAACACAGTCATTAAGTAAAATAGCCATTAAGTAGAACCATCACAGTGCTTATGACCTTATTTCAGCTTTCTTTAGAGACCAGCAAATATTGTAAATTCAAAGATTGATTGTAAAGTTACTTTTTCATCACCACTTTAACTGTTAACAGTCACTAAGCAAGAACTACCTATAATGCCAATACAGTAGTTAAGATTAAAACAGTTCTTCCAATATTTTACATTTTTCTCATTTTTTATAAACTAAATGCAAAAATTCAAATAAAAAGAAGAAAATAATAAATGAAGAAAATAAAGAGAATTTTTAAAAGAAAGAAAACATAAAATGTATATATGCATATATATGCATACATACATACCAGGGGTGAAATTCACTTACCTTCCCTACCGGTTCGCAGATGTGCTTGCGCGCCTTCTGTGCATGCGCAGAGGCTGAAAATCGTCACAAAAAAGGACGTCATGACGTCCGTGCAGGTGGGTATGGCTTCGCACAGTCAGGCCTACCATATCACATGATCCGGATAAAACTGGCTGAATTTCACCCCGATACATACACACATACATATGTAAATTTATATGATAAACATTTCAATGAATCAAAGCCATAATTCATTATTATTATCCACAGCTAGTTATATTGATAAGTTATTTACTCATAAATTGCTGGTAACATTGATTCTGCAGAGCATCATATAGTTAGAGAAACATGTTTGGCTTTCAAATGCTAAACAGGTCTTTTAGCTGTAAGTAAAGTATAGAAAATTTGTGTTCCTTTGTCCAGATGTCAACTCCCATGAGATAGCAATAAACTTGAAATGAATATGAACTTCTGAAAATATTGAATCTCAAAGCTGAATTTATGCACTGAATAACTTCTTTCCCAAAAGAAGTTTCCTTCCGCCGCGGTCTGAAGACATGGCTTTTTAACAAGATCAGCTGAGTGGCCTGGGTTTTTCTTCTTAGTTTTAAATTTTTATAGTTTTAATTCTCATTTTTAACGTCAAATTTTAATTTTAATTCCATTTTATAATTAGATTTATTATTGTATTTATACAAACTGTTTTACTGATTTTGTTTGTTCGCATTGTGAACCGCCCAGAGTCCTTAGGGAGATGGGCGGCATATAAATACAAATTATTATTATTATTATTATTATTATTATTATTATTATTATTTTCCAGAAAATCATTGAAAAACAAGTTTATTTTTATCTGAAGTTGCTCATTAAAATTTATTGTACTTAGTAGAGAAAAGGAGAAAATTTTGATAACTATATATAGTTGGCATTGTTGATTTATGAATCATATTTAATTATTCCATTGGAAGCAGTTACAGCAAATATGGCTATTTTTTTAGAAAATAAATATTTTGAAGAAGCTTGATGGATTTTCTATATTGAGAATTTGCTAAAAAATTAATTGTTTACGAATATACATTCTAGAAGAGAAGACAGCTAATTTGATAAACAATAGTCTTAAATGTAAATTGAATCACCTTTCAAGAACAATTTTAGAATGTTTTAATATAACTCTGTTCTATCTTACTAATGTAAAAGACAAAAATATACTCATTGTACCTGAGGCAGTAAAAGAAAATATTACAGATTCTGTACTGTATCAATGTATCAATGGAGTTAGTTCACTCTGCTTATGTCAGCAGTTAGCATACAAAAGAATAGATGAACACAGAACTGAAGCAACCTAAACTAATTCAATTCATTTCTGCTATCAGTGTGACAAATGCTTCTATTGGCTAAGATGTCCACAAAAGATTGTCTTTAAAGTAAAATTGATGGACCTTATAATTTTTATGTGGCAATCATGACAGAAATAGCAACTCAGTTTCATGCAACTGAGAATGACACTGTAGTGCAGCATACACTTTCTCAAATAATAGCATTTTTAATAGTATATTTTATATTGCAAATTATAGCATCCAATAAACTTGGCATAGAATTGTTCTAAAGTGGACATTTTAGCTATATTTGTTGTATTATCAAAGATAAACTAATGTTCACAAATTAAAATTATAAAAACTCTGCAATGGCTACATAGTATTAAAATTGACTCTACAGGTAGTCCTCGAGTTACGACCATAATTGAGCCCAAAGTTTATGTTGGTAAATGAAAAAATTAACTGAGTTTTATCCTATTTTATGACTTTCCCTGCCACAGTTATTAAGTTAATGATTGCATTTGTTAAGTTAGTAACATGGCTGTTAAATTAATTTGGATTCACAAAAACTTATCACAAGACTCCAGGACACTGCAACCATCATAAATATGAACAGGTTGCCAAACATCTGAATTTTGAACATGTGAGCATGGGGATGATGCAGTGATTGTAAGTATGAAAAACGGTCATGTCACTTTTTCAGTGCTGTTGTAACTTTCAACAATCACTAAACAAACTGTTGTAAGGACTAGCTATATAGTAGATAGAGATGTGGTATGAAAAGATCTCCTTTGAATGATATGATATTGATTATTCTGGGTAGGGAAGAATATATTGCAACATATTGTTTGCCATCTTGCCAATTGTGAGATATGCACACAAACATTCACTGCTGATTCTGTTCAAGTGAAGAGCTTGAACTGTATCTGTAGTTCTTTTGCTTCAATCATGAATTGACAGAAAACATTTTATGTATTGTAGTAGAAATTATCTTTCTTCTACCATTCTTCTACCAAATTTTCTGATAGATTTCTTCTGATAGATTTACTGGATCAAGGGTCAACATGACCTGACCTCTTAAAAATGAAGGCTTGAAAGACCAAAACATAATATCATGTTCCCCAACAATAAAACCTGGTCTTTTTTTTCGGACTTCAAAATAAGCATTCAAGCATGGCCCCAATTGAGGCTGTGGGCAAGCAAGCAGTGGGATAGAGAGAGTGGAGCCAGTGGTAGCTGCCTAAACACTTTTCACCAGAGGGAGACGAAGCTTTGTCTGCTTATAAAGGGAACACTAATTGCCCCATTTCAAACCGTCCCCACTGCAAGCGAAAAGTATTTGGTCACCGATGGGGTGCTTCGGAATGGAGCGATTTGCTCCATTCCCAAGCACCCCATAGGTGACCAAACACTTTTGCCCAGATGAAGAAATGACGGAGACTTAAAGCTTTGTGTGCTTGCAGAGGGGATGGTTTGAAATGCAACGATTAGAGGCGATTCCAATGCACCACCCATTTCATTCCACTATCTCTCAGCTTGCCTGCTGCCATTCTGACCAAACACCCATGTGGGGCGTCAGGATCACCTGTCTCCCCCATCCCCCATGTCTTTGCCTGCTGCTGGTACACAAGCCTCTCACAAGGCTCCCATAAGTCAGGCAGCTACACAACACATCCAGATCTTCAGTGGTGGGATTCAACCAGTTCACACCACTTCAGCCGAACCAGTTGTTAAATTTCTGGCTGGCTCCGCTCCGCCCCGCCCAGCCACTAATTATTGGCCTCATATGCCTTGGCTGGTGCCTTAGAGCCACACTGCGGCATAACTGCAGCTGTTCTTTGTCTCCCTTGCCTTGACCACATGGCCACGCAGCCCAGCCTGCTTGCCTGCCTTTGCCATGGCCTTTGACGTGGCGGCCTCCCACTCATCTTGGCCCTATTCCCAAATGCCCGCCTCGGGCTGTTCCTGATCACTCCAGCAGCAGAACAGGAAAGCACAGCGGGGTGCCTCCTAGGGGAAACAGGGCTGGAGAGGGTCAACCTGTACCTGCCCAGCTGCCAGCCGCAGCCTACCCTGGTCAGATCACCTTGGCATTCAGGCAGCCCTGTCTATTGCATTGACCACACAGTCTCTACAGGCCAGCCAGCTTGCCTGTCTTCCCATGTGGCCCCCACAGCCCAGCTGGTTGCCTCGCATGCTTTCCTGGCTCCTCAGCCATTGCAGCTCCCCAAGCCCCTAGCCTAAACCACGTGGCACCCATGGCCCAGCTGCTCTCTGGCTTCCTCGCTCCCAATCTAAGCCTTTGCCACTCCCTAGTTAGGTAAGTTTCTGTTTTACTTACATCACACCCCCAGGAAATCTATATTTGCAGCCCATGCTTGCCTAGAGAACCCTGCCTGGTCTCAGACTACATCCTTCCCATAGGCTGAAGGAGTTTACCAAGCCTGCAGCCTGCTATACTCAGCCAAAGGGCCACAGAGGGGACAGCTTGGGCAGGAGGGCAACATGAGTGCAAGTGGGCTGAAGCGGTTTGGGTACTGTTCTTACCTTATTGTCCCATCCATAAAGCACTACAGCAGAGAGAAGCAACCACGTCAGGCCATTGTTTCGGGAGAACATCTGGATTATCTCTCCGAGTGCTTGAGGCTCGCTGTGCAGCAAAAGACTCTCCCAGCAAGAGCAGCACGTGGAGAGAAGCAGCCATTGACACAGAGAGCACATGGAGTCACTCCACGTGTCCTCCAGGTTGGCAGCTGTTTTCTCTCCACCACTGGTCTTGCTGGGAAAGCATCTTGTGCAGCACAGCAAAATTTAGCAACCGTGAGCCACCCTTTCCTCTAAGTCCCAACCGTAAAGTGCTGCGGCAGAGAGAAACCGCATTCAACTGGCTGCTTCTCTCTGCCGCAGTGGCTTGAGGATGGGACTTAGAGGAAAGCGGTGGCTCACAGCTGCTAAACTTCAGCTGCGCTGTGCAGTAAGAGCAGTGGCGGAGAGAAACAGCTGCCAACCTGGAGAGCACATGGAGCATCTTACTGAGTACCCAAGGCATGCCCAGCACCAACAAGGGCCACAAGAAGCGGCTGTGAGATCAAGCAACACCTTGATGGGTGGGAGGCCTGAGAGTAAATTCCTCCACCGTGGCTGCCTGCCCGGAGCGCTGCTGCCGCCACAGTGGACCTCTCCTTTTGCTGCCACCACTGCCACTCTGCAGCTCACCTTTGGGATGGATCAGTAAGTTCTTGCTTTGCTCCCCAGGAAGGGTTCTGTTGTGGAGGGTTGTGTACCCAGGCCAGGTGCTTTCTCTCAGGCCTCCCACCTCACATGGGGCGATGGGAGGAGGAAATGTGTGGTGGGAAGGCTGCCTGCAGTACATGCAGCGAAAGCCAGGATGTCTGAGAACTTGCGTATGTATGAGGTCTTCTGCCTTGAGCAGAAGGTTAAACTATAAGACCTTGAAGGTACCTTCTGAATCTAAAATCTCCAAAACAAGGCAATTTGCTTAAATTGAGTGTGTGTGTGTTTCTCAGGAATAATGGAATAAAAGAGTTGAAAGGGACTTTGGAGGTCTTCTAGTCCAACCCCCAGCTCAGGCAGGAAAACTGAGGATATCAAAATCTGAGTGGAGGGCCTGGGAAAGGTGTCAGAATAACAGAATAACATTTAGAAGGGACTTTGGGGGGACTCTATACCATTTCAGAGAAATGGCTGTCCAGTCTTTTCTTAAAAACTTCCAGTGATTGAGCACCCAGAACGTCTGGAAACAAATAGTTCCACTGGTTAATTGTTCTCACTGTCATGAAGTTTCTCCTTAGTTTTAGTTTTGCTTCTCTCTTTATTCAGTTTCCATCTATTCTTGTTTTGCCTTCTGCTTCTTTGGAAAATATATTGCCCCCCCCCCTTCTTTGTGGCAGCCCCTCAAATACCTGTTTTGTGACCTGCCTGTCACATTCTTGGGTAAAGCATGTGAGCCATTTCCTCCTTTCAGTGGCCAGTGAAAGTACATCTATAGTATGTAGTTGAGATAATAAAGTTGACAAAAGGTGAACAACATTTTTACAGAACTATAGCTACGTTGAGGCCGGGTGTGACAAGGAGTGGCTGGGAGGGGAGGGACCGGGTGAGGCGCCCCTCAATGTAAGTGATATTGAGTTGGTCACGTCTGCCCAGTCACATGACTACCCAGCCACATCCACCAGTTACATACCACCAAGCCACGTCCACTAAGCCACGCTGACAGAACCAGTTGTTAAAAAATTTGAATCCCACCGCTGCCTCATCTCATCTCTCACCTCATCTGTGCTATCACACTCAGACTTATTGATATTTCTGCTGTGCCAAAGGGCCTGCGGGCTGTGGCTGCTGCTGGACACCGTTGGCCCCAGGCGCTTGCCGCCTCTCATGCTGTCCACATCCATCCCCCTGGGCTTATTTTCAGGGTAGGGCTTATACTAGGCCCACCTCAAAAATCAAGCTAGGACTTGTATTCAGGGTGGTCTTATTTTAAAAACATTGAGGAATGCAACAGAAAATAAAGCAAAGGTATATTTATAAGTTTTAGTTTGGTCCACTGGTTTCCCAGAAAAGGCTAAAACTGTGTTTTAGCAGTTGTATAGTAGATTCACAAGTCAGTTGACTGTCCTGGACTGTTTTCTGCTCTCAGTGATTTCTGACAGTAGGCTTCATACATCAAATCCAATTGAAGGAAAATGTGAATGTATTACCTTGAAGCTATGTGCTTAGCAGGAAATTATCTTTTTAATCACATTGGCTTAGTTTGAGTAAATTGTCATTGTTCATCATTGTGAGAGCTAACCATGCTGATATTTTTAAAAATTCTAAGAAATGATGTCTGAAATCACTTTAACAACTTGTGTTAGGAATGTTCACCTAAAATAGGGACATACCCAGTGGTGGGATTCAAATAATTTAACAACCGGTTCTCTGCCCTAATGACTGCTGGGTAGGCATGGCTGGGTGGGCATGGCCAACTTGATGTCACTCACATTGAGGAGCACCTCACCTGGCGTCTCTTTGCCCCTCTTCTCCCAGCCACTCCTCGCCTCATCTTGCATGTTATGGTGAGAGAGGAAGCTTTTTCAAAGTCATCTTTCCCTTGATACTAGCCAATAAGATGAGATTTTGCTATCAGAAGACCTGATGTACATTTACAAGTAGTATTTATCACCATTCTTTTGATAAGATTGAATGGAGAGATTTATAAAGAATAACAAGTTGGAAGGGACCTTGGAGGTTTTCCAGTCCAACCCCTGCTCAAACATGAGACCCTATACTATTATGGACAAATTTCTTCTTAAAAACCTCCAGTGGTGGTATACGCACAACTTCTGAAGGCATCTTATTCCTCTGATTAATTGTTCTCACTGTCAGGAAATTTCTTCTTATTTCTACGTTGGATCCGTTTGATAAGTTTCCATCTCACAAATCGTCTCACAGTTACTTCCAGTTGAGCCAGGCATCACCTATTCTATACCTGTGCATTTGGTTTTTTTCTTGCCTATGTGTGAAATCTTACTTTACTCTCCATTAAATTGCATTTTTGGCGACACCACCAAGTCATCTTCTTGACTACAGTATTGAAGCTGCTGATCCAATGTCCAAAAGCTGCTGATGCCAAGTCCAAAAATGCCGAGGAATTTCTAAAAACCTGACACTCTTGACAAATCAGCTATGTATATAGACTATGCAAAAGAGATAATAAAAAATCATCATCCCAAAAGAGAAAAAGTATCAGGTCCCATTGATCTCTATAGGAAACTTGCCATTCTGTTGGGAGGAGGGAGGATTTGGGTTATGCTTACATGGGTTTTTCTTTGTTCCTTTTCTCTGCTTTGATGTACTTTTGGGATGTTGGGAGGGGGGAAAGAATGGGCCATCTGTTTTGTCTTCCTGGAACTCGCTATAGAGAGCCATTCTGAGATTATTGCTTTTATTGTGGTTCTGGGCATGGATAGTCCTAGGACTATCATGGCTAAAAAAGTGGAACCTGTGGATGAACTGGACAAAGGGGAACCTGAAATTCCCAAGCAGGGGGGGAACCCCAGGAGAAGGAAGTGATGAAAAAACAAAGTGGCAGCTGCTGTCCAAAGCAAGATGCTGCAGGGCATCCCACAGGAATAGCACAACCTAGCAGAGGTATTTAGTGAGATGAGGTCGGACAAACTTCCCCCTCTGACTATGCCATTCAGATACTCCTGGGAACTGAACTGCCAAAGCCGAAACTCTACTCCATGATGCCCCAGGAGCTAGACAAGCTGAAAAAGTTCATAGACAAAAACTTAGAGTGCTGCTTCATCCAGCCTGCCATACCAAAATTAGCTGCCCTGGTACTATTCCAGAAAAAGAAAGATGGTTTGTTTCATTTATGTGTCGATTATAGGGGTCTGAATGTAGTGTGCATGGAAAATGAACCCCTGCCTCTTACGAAGGACATGCTAGCCCACCTTTCAAAGGGTAAGATTTTTTCTAAGCTGGGCCTATTAACAAGTTAAGATTCAGAAGGGAGATGAGTGGAAAATGGCTTTTAACTGTCCACTGGAGTGTTTCCAGTTTAACATGTTCCATCTGGGCTCCAAGGGGCCCCTCCAGTGTTCATGCAGATGATAAATGAGATGCTGCAAAACAAGAGGTTTTCTGTGTATCTTGATGACATTCTGATATATACCGAAACAAAAGCTGAGCAAATCAAGCTGGTCTGGGCAGTCCTGAAAAAACTCTGAGCCATCAAATTATACACTAAGCTCTCAAAATGCAAATTCCACAAAGACAAAATAGACTACCTGGGATCCCGGATCTCACACCAAGGGGTGGAGATGAATTTTAAAAAGTGTGAGCTGTGTTAGAATGGGAAACCCCACGCACCTGAAAACAGCTACAAAGCTTCCTAGTGTTCACAAACCTCTATAGGCAATTCATCCCATCATTCACCCAAATCACCCTTCCTATTACTAACTTGTTGAGAACCAAAGGGATAGATAAGCCTAAATCCAGCCGGAAAGTGGAATGTGGAATGCCTTCAAGCAGCATTCGAAAAACTGAAAAAAAAAAACTCTTCTCAGCTGAGCCAGTGTTAAAAGAGCCTTGATGGTGCACTTAATTAGTGCACTGGCTAAGTGTTTCCACTTAGTTCCATCTGCCTGCAATTAGTGCCGGTTCAAATCTCACCAGGCTCAAGGTT
>JANHFM010006134.1:529982-542631 GCA_032468115.1 Grayia smithii | reverse complement strand
AAGGTAAGGTCATGTGTTACATCAGTATACAAGTTTAACCCTTTACATACATTGCTGGTTAGGCATTTCTCCTGACATTCTCTAACCTTGCTTTTGCTTCCTCATCTTAGACAACTCTTCTCTTCAACATATTGCCTATCCCTTCTGTCATCCTCAGACAACCTGGTCATTGTTGCACTGGCTGAAAATGATGCCAGGATAATGCAAGAAGATGGTGCAAGGTAACATATCTAGAGTGTATTGTTTGAGTAAAGGTTCTTGGGTGTCCTAACAGGATGCAGTAGCAGAGCTGTGACCTGGTTCACAGTAGTATTGCAGTATTTTATGAACCCAACCATTCTGGTTTGCCAGCCATGGTTTAAGTTTTAGCACAATGTGCTTATACCACAATGACCACAATATCACATTGCTTAAATAAACAATGACATGATGTGATAAATAAACTGTGGCATCAATAGAGGTCAGAAGAATCAAAATGTGGCAAAAATGCCCTAAGCTTTACCAAAGGGACAGGACTTTGAATATGTGGTTGAGGGCATCATGTTGCCTTTGCAGAGACTCCTGACATGAATTCAGTCACTGACTACATTTTATTACATTTTTCTCAGAAGTATCTCAGCTGCATATGGGCTAAAGCAAGGCTATTTTAAGTTTTTTTCAGAAATAGATGGAAAAGCTAGAGTGCCTTTAATCTAATTTCCTTCTTTTCTCTGCTTCATCAGTATAAAAGAATTGCCTCTTACATCTGCTAGGTTATCCTGACCTATCTGTCCCTTAGGATATGTAGTTACAATTTGGTTAGTATTATTTCCTCATACCACTCACAAAAAGCATCTTGCTGCATTGTTCACTTGTACAAAACCTAATGAAGAACAGATACGTTTTGCACAGCAAGGTTGATAATTTGTGATCTAACCTTGGCCCCTTTTAGATACAACCATAATGCTCATTTTGGGGCTCCGGACAGCCCCTGACCTCCGATCCTTCCGTCACAACCTGAAGACGTGGCTATTCCAACAAATTGGCTGACTGATGGGTTTTTTTAAATATTTTAATTGTCTAAATTGATTTTAAATTTGTTATTTAATTAATTAATTATCTGTTATTGTTGTTTTAAATTTGTGTGAGCCGCCCCGAGTCCTTTGGGAGAAGGACTTATTTATAAGTTTTATAAATAATAAATAAATAAATAAATAAATAAATAAATAAATAAATAAATTTTATCAAGATAAATATGCATGAAGGAGAATATTTGTAGTTCAGGGTTGAAATGAGAGGTCTTGGTGCTCTCTGAGCTTGCAGACATTGTTTTCTTGCAGACATTTCATTACCCAAACTAGGTAACATCACCAGTGCTATTAAGGTGTGGGGTTTGTTCTCAGTTTATATACTAGTGCCTCATCCTCTCAGTGTTGGTGAGAATAATCTTGGAGGTTCAGTGGTTGGGCTGTCATGCATGAAGTATAATCTAGAATAAAGGTAACATTACCTGCAAGTTACAAATGCTGCTATTCAATCTAAGGTGGAAAAGTAAAGAAATATTGGTAAGATTTTTTTTCTCTGATAGTACACTGGATTTAGTTTTATAGAAACCCCAGTTATGATTTTAACCTCTTCCAATGCCTTGGGGCTGAGCTACTTTAGCACTACTGCAGGAATTAAATCAGCACCTATGCAGCAGTTCAGTACTATACCTGGTTTCGGAAGACTTGGATCACCAGTGGCGTCAAAAAATTAGGGTATTTGGTATCTATTTTCTGCCACCAGATAGTTGCCTGGATTTCTTCAGGGTAGATATAACCTTCTCCAATACAGCTCAAGAATGGCTTAGGAAATTCTTAAAAGGGAGCCCAAGTTAAGATTCAGCCTTTGACCCCAGGTGAACATTGCTCAAGAACACCAAATGTAAGCACCATCCATTAAAAAGGCTGCAGGTAATACTTGATATTGGTTGCTGTTCTTCTCCACTAGCCTGTTCCTGGAACTAGGCAGGATGCTGGTTTTTGTTCTTTCTCCTCTTATTTCTTGAAGGATTTTCATTTTCACCCAACTACAGCAGACAATAACCTTCACATTTATATAGCTGGCAAAGCATAAATAGAAGCCATATTCAATTACCTTCTCAGAAAGATCAAAGAAACCCAAAAAGATGTATGTCTAAAGAATTATTCTTTCTGCTCTTCCAGTTACTAGTTCCAGGAAACGTGACACTTCTCTCTTTGATATTTATTCCACAATAAAGGTTTTAAAATGGGCAATATATCAATATGCAATTTGGCTGCATCTGCATGGTAGTTTTCACAGAGTTAACCATGATTCACTGAACTCAATTTTCTGAAGATAATAATTTCAAATGCTGAGGGCACACATTATATTAGGCCACAATGTGGTTGGTTGGTTAGTTCAGTATGTCTTACGAAAATAGTGTTTTGACAAATGTCACAAACCTTATTAAAAGCAAAAGTAGATTGAACTTGTAAGAACACCAGACAGCTTTCTTGTGTAGAACTTTTCTATGTTCACTTCTGGCACAGGTGCCAACGAATAAAATTTAGGACATCAAAACAGCTTCCCACATTCCGCTTTCCACCCTATCTCCATTCTTTATACTGCCAAACAATATTATTCATGCGAATGATAACATTGCATAAATAAATCTGAAGACTGCAATAAATAAAAAACTGCAAAAATATCATAAAGTTTAAATGCCTTCCCAGTTGCCAATTAGATGTTTTAATTACCAAACATATGAGGTTTGCTTAATTGTGGTTACAAAAAAAACCCCACCCACATTTCCTGAGATACAAACAGATAAACGACATTTGATCTTAATGTGTTGAACATTTCCATGTAAAGACTGGGTGTATTCACACACTACTGGCTATATTCAGATCACCATGATTATTTTAACCATGACTTGTTAAAGAGCCTGTCTTGCAGACAAAGTAATACTTCTTTGGTCAATTCCTTATTTGTTTTAGGTGCATCCATGGATGGTTAAAGACTTGGTGGGACACACAACTAAGCTAAGAATGCTGAAAATCACAAGCTCTGCACCCTGGTTCATCCTGGCTAAAACTCCAAAACAGGTGAACAGTTTCTCTATGAGCATTAAGAAAAGTAGGCAGTGCTTAGCGTCTGATAGCATGAGTTTCTCAAAACTAAGTTGTGCCAAATCAACCTGAACTTTTTTGATAGAATGATCTATTGAGGAAAATGATAGGCATATCTAGAAGATCTTGGGAAGTCAATGGACATATGACTAATTTAACCAAAAGCTTTAAAGATTTTTCAGGTCAAAATCACATCTCCAGAAACTCAGTCTTGTCAGGAAAGGCAGCACTTCTCTGGATGGAACTGAGAAAGACCAGCCAACAAAGCTAACCTTGATTTGGGAGATTTTTGTGCTCTCTTTTGTGCTCTCTGGGGATTATTGACTAGATATTTGGAGGGCTCATCATATTCTAGGTTCCGCTTTTCAAACAGCTGATAAGTCGTGACATTTAGTTCCTTAGGCATTCTGCAAGGAATGAAATCTTAAGGAATGTCCTCTTTGTTGATATAATTGAAAGAGGATATCATAAGCAGAAATATGCTTCATAACAAAGAAATACCACTCAAGGGAGAATCTTCAATATTTCAGCAGGCACTTGTCATCTATCAAATGGTATTTAGAAATTAGTGGAAGCTGAAAAGTGCTTCATTTCTTAAAGCTTATGTTGAACATTTAAAATGTAATTAGCTTTTAAAATTCCATTTGTTTTTATTGAGGCAGACTTTTTTTTAAAAAAAACTCTGGTTCTCAATTACACATGTGGTTTTATATCTGTATGATCTTGTTTATAGAGGAAGTTTATAGTCTTTAGTATTTTTTACTACAATTTCACTCTTCCTCATTTTCTGTTCCACTCCCTGCTCCTCCCCATTTTTTCCTATCATTAAATTGGCCTTACAAAAAAAAAAAAACCTTCCTCCATTAAACTTTATTTTGTATTCATGCTTCTCTGGTTTGTATAATATTAACCATAACAATTCTTTAATGTATTAATTTAGGCTGTACAATATATATTTGATTATTGCCTATCTTCACACATGTCCAATCACACTTGGCCAATAAAGAATTCAATTCTATTCTATTCTATTCTATTCTATTCTATTCTATTCTATTCAGAATTTATAAATTTATTTTTAAATTTATGGTTGTAATATATAAAAAGAAATCTTATTCCACCACCCCATCCCCCACCATCCACTACTTTTCTGGTTTGTTCTTATGGACTTGTGTTCTTATGGGCTGTGAAAGGATATAGGACATGATTTATTTTTCTTGCAGTATCCAGTGTAACATGAAATGCCAAACACCTGGAATTTCTTACCAAGCATAGACAAATCTTATTTCTTATGAGCACCTCTGGTTGCACTGTTGTCTGAGTATGTCAGCAGCCAGGCTGAGAGGAAAGCAATGGATGTTGCTCTGTACTCACACCCTCCAGTTGTAAATAAAAGCTCTGGGCACAATTTCCTGCTATGGTTTTACAGTCACCTTCTCTCTCTTATGAGCACTTTGAGCTCATTTTGTCTGGTATGCATTACTTCATTACAGGCTAAGCTTAGAAGTTCACAGGATACATTACAAGGCATGCCATTTCAACTGAATCCATAATGACCATGGTTGACCAAATATTTTCAAACCAGTTTTTTTGTTCAGTTTTTTGTTCATGGAGCAATTTTTTTTCCTTTAATGGCTACTAATCTGATTTTACAAGTACTGTAGTCCATGTTTAGCAACTGACGTGGCCAGCAACTATTCACAAATGCAATAGGGATTTTAAAATGTAATTTTGTGACCAATCCTCTCATTTACAATCTTCACAGATCTATAAAGCAAAGGAAAGCTGAAGTAAGATTTTAAATACTTTGTACTTGCTCATTTATTTGTCACCATATCAAGATTGCAGTTATGATAGTGCAATATCTGTCTGGATTTTTCTAAAAGATATGTTGTGGAGCTTCAGTTGGTGAAAACAAAATTTTAGACAAGATGAATGCTTAGTCTGATCCACTGTCCAGAGCAACTGTGTTCGTGTTTGTTAGCCAAATGACCAAATAAGTCCATTTCTTCCCCATGTTTCCCTGTGAGCAGGATCTTGTAATGCTGTATAGAAACCCAGACCAGTTGGCTTGTATTCATGTGCCTTTGAAACAAGTCAAGTCAAGTCATGTCACTCCCTAAACTGTAAATATTTATTTGGTTACTACCATTCTCTGATGTAAATAGAAGATCTGATTTCCAAAGAAATCGGATCTATTAGTTCCCACAATGACAGCTTGATATGATGAATCTTCATCCAGCTTCCAAATCTTGGGGAGGGGGAATAGTTTGATAAGTACTATTGGTTCAGTAAATATTTATCGTACAAATTTTTCCTGATGTTCACAGCTGGCTGTGGAAGAAAACTTATAGAGAAAATCAAACATTCATCACTGACTTCAGAGTCTGCTGAATATCGCATTATTATCTTTTTCTTTCTGTCTTTGCAGACATTTTATAAAGCTGTGGGTCTTATTTTTCCTATCATGATGATATGGAGAAGGCAGTTGATGGCCTGAGGCTTTATGAAGTCCCTAAACACCCTTATCTTATGGCCTCTGAGATCACTGTTACTAAATATTTGTAGCATGGTTCCCATCACTTGGATGGACGATGAAAGACAAAAGGACAAGGAATGCGACTTTTGAGAAGTTGATCCATGTTTTGCTTGATAATTTATTATATAATTTCCTCCCCCATGTGTTTAAACCCATGTGGGGACATGAAGTCCCCAAACCACATGCTCCTCTGTCCTATCTTTACAGGAAATCTTGGATGACAAGGATTAAAGGGAATCTTTGTAAACCAAAGAATTGGTTAGGTACAGGAACCCCGTATAAAGAAATCAATTTTCCCAAAGGATCAAGAAAAGACAAAACTCTTTTATTTCTGTACAGAAGCAAATAAGTATGCCTCTGAATTTCACACCCAGGGAGTGTGACAGAAATTACATATATATATGTAGCAAATTACATATAAAGAAAGCAATTATCTTAATAATCTAACATAATTTCACTATCCATAACTAATCTTTTCTATTAAACTCTATACACATCTATTAAAAAAAAAAAGAAAATCCATAATTTCACTCATATGCTATTTGCAATTTTCTAGTCCCATATTTTTTCTGAGTGTATTCAATCCATTGCTTCCAATCCAAATAAATTTTTTCTTGCGTATTGTCTTTCAAATATGCTGAGATTTTAGCCATCTCTGCTATATTCGTTACTTTAAGTGTCCAGTCCTCAATAGATGGCAATTCTTCTTTCTTCCAATTTTGCGCTATTAATAGTCTAGCTGCAGTAATAAAGTTCAACATAAGTTTAGTCTCTATTACAGTAAGTCCAGTGGTAATACCTAACAAAAACAATTGTGGTTCAAAAAGTATATTTTTTCTTGAAGAAAAATCCATATTTTAATCCAAAAGCTTTAACTTTTTTACAAGTCCACCAAATATGAAAATAAGTTGCATTATCATGTCCACATCTCCAGCATTTTGATTGTACGGTTGGATACATACGAGATAATTTTTTTGGGTCCAAATGCCATCTATAAAACATTTTATAAAAGTTCTCTCTTAAAATCTGTGCTTGTGTAAATTTTACATTTGTAACCCATATCTTTTCCCAAGTATCCAACATTATAAGTTTCTCAATATTCCATGCCCATTTTATCATGCAATCCTTCACTAACTCTGTTTCTGAATCAATCTCAATTAATGCTTTATATATCCTCTTGATATGAGCCTGTCCCTGATCATACTGACTTTCTCATAGTGAACTGGTTATATAAAAATCTCAGATGAACCTGAAATTCTATGTGTGGTGAACTTTCATTTTTTAAAAAATAAGGTTTTATAAGAATGTTCTAAGTAGATATTACATAAATCAGTATGAGGCATTTAAATACTTTATGATTTTAGCTTGATCAACCTATTTGTTACATCTATTTCACAGCCGTTAGAAAATAAATCATATCAGCTGTTGAAATCTACCTAACGGATATGTTGTTTAGATTTCTAGTGAAGCCATTTAGTTTAGTAACCTTAACTTATTGGGGGTACTTTTACTGGGCTGTGTAATAGCCAGAAGTAAGTTCTAGGGCTAATTTCTGTTGATGTGAATAGAACATCGAATCATAGGTATGGAAGGGACCTTAAAAGTCTTCTAGTCCAACCCCGTGCTCAAATCAGGAGATTTTATACAAATGGTTGTACAGTATACTCTTGAAAACCTCCAATGATGGAGCACCCACCATGCTGGGAGGCAAGCTATTCCATTGATTAATTGTTCTCTCTTGTCAGAAAAATTCCCCTTATTTATAGATTCAATCTCCCTTTAACAAGTTTCCACCCATTACTTCTTGTCCTGTCCCTGATGCTTGGAATAATAAATTAATCCCCTTTTCTCTGTGATAGATCCTCAAGTACTGGAAGGTAGTTATCACGCCCCCCCCCTCCATGCTAGTCTAATTGCTACTGCAATTATTTCAACAACAGATACCTATTTCCATGTTATGTTCTTGAAATTGGTATTTTTATATTTTGTGAATTTCTCAGGGGGTTTTATAGGTTAATGTAATCAGTTCACATCTGATCTAACAAAATTTGGATGTGAACACATTATCTATAGAAATTAGGGAGGCACAGTGGCTAAGACAGCGTTGAGTCAGAAGACCGTTGAGAGGTTTACAGCTCAGCAGTTCAAAACCCAAGAACAAAACCCAATATCCCAAAGGAATGATTTCCCACAAATTTGTCCCAGCTCCTGCTCACCTAGCAATCCATCAATCAGAATAGACCTGGAAGGGACTTTGGAGGTCTTCTAGTCCAAGCCCTACTCAAGCAGGAGACTCCATACCATATCAGATAGTTCGAAAGCATGCAAATGCAAGTAAATAAATAGGTACCATTTTGGTGGGAAAATACCAGGGACATAAAAGGAGCCCTCTCAAGTGTCCCCTGGACAACAGTGATGTCACCGACTAATCCTTTCAACCTTGTGCCTTGGTTTTCGACACAAATATAGTAGTACAGAAATTGTAAACGCTTGTTACTTTTATGTTAGCAGCTAACATGCAGTTATCTACATTACTGTGAGCTATAGATACATTTTTTATATAAACCTCTTGACGGGCTGTGATTAAATTTTGTACGATGTCCAAATTTAGTTCACAGGCTAAACAACCACAGTTTTTATCTAAGTTTTATTCTAGGGTTAGACATTTGCATGATATTTGAACTTAGATTGGATGGATATGTGTGATTAATCTACTGAAGTTGTGAGTCTGAAATGACTGCACAATGAAACTGTTCATTTATAGCATTCCAGTGGCCCTTCTCTCTCTCCCTCACCCTCTCTCTCCTATTTGTTTATCATTTTAATCACTTGCAGGTATGTAACTGAGGTGAAATCTAGGCTGCAAGCTGTTAAAAAAAGTGTCAGCCAGCCTGCCACACAAAGGTAGTTGAAATAGAGGCCCAGATGGTGATTGACTGGCTGTCTACAAAAGACTATAATTTAAATTCAGTGGCTCAGATTTGATTTATTCATTTGTTTCTATAGTGCCAAATCAGTGAAGAACCATGGCAGGACAGAAATGTAGGCTTAACAATGGATGTTGAAAGCCACATTCAAAATATGCCACAGCAGGGTCCAGTTTTGAAATTGGGGATTTCAGTGTTGTTAAGGAAGGAAATGGATGCCTGAGCTCCTACAGTGACTGAAATCACAGAGTTTTGCCCCATAAATCTGCCGCAACCGCCTACAGAGCAAACGTCTCCAGTCTTTGCTCTGTCTGTTTGTGAGGAGCCTTGGGAGTCCTGAAGTATTTGTAAGCCCATTCTTTGAACTCCAGAGATAGCAGAGAAAACATCTGGCTGAAGAAAAAAAGTTGAGTTACAAATTCAGAACTGTTTCTCCATACATCCATTAAAATAAGTGCAATATTATATGTATTTATTTTGGTATATGCCTGCCTGCCTGATTAAGTGGGGCTTCTGGCTTTTTAAGACTGCATTATTCAAATAGCTTAAGCAGAAACACTTCCACTAGAGAGACATTGCTACTCTAACATTCTCTTCGTCTACCTCAGGGGCCTACAATTTTAAACACTCAAAGAGCCATTTGGATCCATTTCCCACAGAAAAGAAAGCACCGGGAACCACAAAACCCTTCCCATGCATGACTATTTCTTGAGCGGCCACAAAACTAGCATATGTAGTTGAATTAAACATTCTGTTTTCTTCTGACACTTTTCTTTTCTTGGATTTATCTGTGGTTGGCCTACCGGGGGTTGAAAAGCTCAATAAATCATGTGCTGGTGGGTGTCGCACATTGGTGATTGTGAAACATATTTTGAGTGACAGGGAGCCACAGCAGAGGGGTGAAAGAGCCACATGCGGCTCCAGAGCCACAGGTTGCTGCCCCCTGGTTTAACAACATCAGCGAAGAGAACATAGTTGCTTTTAATATGATCATAATTATTATGTATCATTACTTGTCAAAATATGTTGAGACATTGATTTAATTGAGAAATGCTGGATGAAATTTAGTTGTAGCTAGGCCGTTTTATGTCCCTTTATTATCATATCATTGTAATGCTGAAATATAAGAAATTAACAATATAAAGTCAAATGCAGGGAAAACACCTGCCCTTACATAAACCAAGAGCAGTATCCATGTAAAACTAAAAGGCATATTGAGACAGACCTCTGAAATTTGCTACACTAATTATTTTTAGGAAAAAGCCCTCTAAAGAAAGAAATTTCCCAAAGCCCCTTAAGGACTCTGTATTACAAAAGTTTGAAGCTCTGAGAGAGATAATTCTGGAAAAAGAACAAAGAGATT
Source organism: Grayia smithii (assembly GCA_032468115.1). NCBI lineage: Eukaryota > Metazoa > Chordata > Lepidosauria > Squamata > Grayiidae > Grayia > Grayia smithii. Next base: position 532,692 of record JANHFM010006134.1, on the reverse strand, counting down.
AAATTACTAAAAAGGAAGAATAGGTTTGTAAAAAGTTAAAAAGAGAACATTGTCTGGAAAAGTGACTATTTGGTTCAGGTTATTTTGCTATGGTTCCAGTGGGACAAAAGTGAAAGATATTTTTGGAATGAGAAAACAAACTTACACATAATGCAGCATACTCTGCTCTGATAAACACACACCTTTGTATTATATTTTAGGTAAGCAAAAACGTTTAAAATTTGGCTGTTTCATCTATATGGATGGTTTTTACATCATTTGCATGTTAGAAGCAGATTTACAAATACTTCTCTCTTGGCAGTTTACCACATTTTGGGATATCCAATCTCTGCATCTTGACACCACCTGCTGACTGTAACTCTCCAACTGTAAAGCATAGTAATACAGCATAAAATCTAAAGTACTATATTTCCTTGGCATGTTTTTAAAATCACGTTTTCTCTGTCCCTTCTCTAGCTAGCTATTGTAGGTGAATTCACATAGCTATCTATAGGCATCTATTTTCCAATTGGACAGACTGCCCATTATCCTGCTTTATTTCTCATTTTTCTCCTAATCCAGTTTGGAGATATCGATAAATTTAAACTTTTTTTTAACCAGATGCAATGAATAATGCATTTACAATATAAACTGCCAAGATTTTGTCAACACTATTAAGAATTCCACAAAACTGGTCCAAGCACTCTCTTTACACTCCCTTCACATCTTTTAATAAGTAATCTTTTACTGTATCAATGCAGAGGGTGAAACAAATAAAATGTTTAAAAGGTATGATATTTATGTAGTTACTTACCAAGCACATCTAAATTACATTAAAGTAACCAAAATATCTTTACAATCCCCAAGGGATGTCACAAGTTTTGAGCAGCCCTAAAGTTTGGAAATTGAAAGTTGAAAAATTTGACACACCCTAGTTATATTCTTCATTAACAACGATGATCACAATCCCATTCACTTATCCAAATCCTTACATCTGGATGATCCACAAGACACATTTATTAAAGTTAGAAGGATGAACAAAGTTTGTGATTTTTAGGTGGCATTCCAATATAATGCTCCTGCATATTTCTATATAATCGTAGTTTTTCGGTTTTCCAAACGCTAAAACAGCAGATGCTGTGGTCTAAGTGTGACAACTATTAATGTTGCCAACACATATAATTTGAAAGAAAAATATAGGCAGGTTGAACTGCCATTTTTTTTCTCAGCTACTAGATAGCTGGAATGGAGTGATGCTTGAAAGCATTCTTTGTACATCCTTGGCAAAAAAAAAACATTTGCAAAGAACAATTTATTGGCAAAAAGAATATTAAGTATCCTAGCCAGTCATGTAGAATAAAAACAATGATTATGAAGACATGCATATCTTCAGGGATGCTTTGCACATGGGATGGAATTATGGCGTAGCAGAATTCACAGTCTGCAACTCAATAGAGAAAGAAAGAGCGGGCCTGCTGGAATTTTACTTCTGAGTGGAAGTAAATAAAACTGTAATGTTAGAAACCAATAAAAAACAAATCTAAGTTCCTAAATTACAGAAGAAACTTTTATTCTAAACTGGCTTTTGAAGTCAAACTAAACATTTTTGGGGGTGGGAGGATTAGGTTGTTTAATGTAGTTAAAAATAAAATGACAAAATAAACTAGAATTCATATTCAGCCATGAATTTAAAAATGATTTAAGAAAAATGCCTGGAGTAGTTCAATTTAATATGTATTCTGATTTGTTTTTAACATTTCATTTTACATATTTCGGTATCTTCTATTTCTACAGTTTATAAACACTAAACTTCCCATCAATCCATTTCCTCAAAGGAAAAAACTAACAGCACTACTTCAGGACAATCTGGCATTCAAACAAATTAAACATTTCAAATAAATTAATTAAACATCACAAATCTCTGAAATTCAATTGAAACTTCAGATATACATGTAAAGTGGACAATTTTTGAAACTCTAGTCCTATGAATTATAATTACATTTGTTATACACAAAGAGCATTTTGTCCACTAGGTGACACTATATTTCAAATTTAGTACTTATTCAAGGTGAGGTACAATTTAAACTTTCTAAACAAGAAATAATAGAGATGTTAAATTATATAGGCAAAAATTAGGAATAATCATGTGGTAAACAGTATAACAAAAAAGAAAGCAGCAGTTAACATAATTATATATCAAGTAAATTCTTTATTTAACCTTACTGAAAAGACATTTAAATAATTAATAATATTTTACTGATTATGTAATGTCAATATTCCACATTTATATTTGCAATTATTTGCTGATCAATAGAAAAGCTTCATATTATGTTTGCAAAGTTAAAATATTTTATTGTATTTACATGGTTAAAATATTATAGAATAAAATACATGATGAAAACAGTACTGTAATACTTTACTATTAATCAAATTAATTGCATATTAAAAGATGAACAATACAGTAATAATCAACAAGCTTAAAGTCTGAAAATGACTAATGAATCATTTCTATATTAATAATTAGTATATACTATTAATATTAGATGCTGTTGAAATAGTAGCATTTATTTTAATATAATGCCTGTTTATTTATTAAGGAGCAAAGTATTTCTATTGGGGCATAGGGGTCTTTTTGTAGTTTGACTGATTTTAACATATACCGTAAATTCCGGCGTATAAGACGACTTTTTAACCCATTAAAATCTTCAGATAAGTGGGGGGTCATCTTATA
>JANHFM010006134.1:433526-446301 GCA_032468115.1 Grayia smithii | reverse complement strand
GTTTTTTTTCTATTGTTTCAAATAATTGTTTATTGTATGATTTCTTGTTTTATGTAAGCCACCCCGAGTCCCTCGGGAGATGGGCGGCATATAAATGCATATATATATATATATATCAGTATTTGAGCAACCTAGGGTGAGCTTTAAATGGGAAAAGTGCTTGCTTAAAACCCCATCTGTGGCATCCTGATGTTTGTTAACTCCCTTTTAGACTTTTGTAAAAACACACTCTTTTCATTTTCAAAGATAAAAGTATAGCATTTAAAAGCAGCACTGTCAACCATTTAATTAAAATAGTATAGCCCACCTTAGTGGAATATGATCAGGCATGCCTTCTTCTTCCTTTTACAGAATATAAATGCAGCAATGTCCTGCTTCTTGAAAGAGCAAGATAAAAAGGAGCTTGTGTACAAGCTACGTGAAGCCTATGGGATGATAAAAAGCCAAGAATTCTGAACTCTTCTGTACCAGGCATCATCTTTTTTCTTGACCAATGTTATGCTTGCCCAAATTCTTTGTTTTGCTTCTTGGAAGACAAAGAGCAAACTTCGTATTACTCTTGTTTACTTTTAATAACCACAGAACAGGGCATGTACAAAACAGTATTCTTATGAGGGTAGGCAACGTGAGTTTAATTTTATTTTTTTAAAGATGGAATATAAGCTGCTCAGACATCTAGAGATTAGAAATAGGGATACATTTATTGCAATTACATTCATTTAAGTTCCATCTCAGGTACACCAAATCTGCAGCCAATTTATTATTTCGAAACTTACCAGTAGGTCAAATGAACTGTTTATTTGCAACAGCAGACAAAGCCTATCTCAGACATTTTTTAAATAATTTTTTTAAAAATAATCTGCCTCACTAATTTATCTACACGTGATGTCTTCTGTGCACTCCTACATTAACAAAAGGAAGAAAGATCATAAGTATTTTTACCATTGAATTTTTTTAGAAAATCATATTGTGCTCATAAATCTCAGAAAAGCAAACATACCTTATAATTTAACTTGATTATAGACGGATCTTCTTTCTATACTTTTACTTATACTAAATAGCAGTTCATGGTTTTTTTCCATTTCATTCATTTCAACAGTATCAAAATATAAAAACAGAATATTTGATCCAGTGAAAGTTGTATGAGAGAAATTCTTGTAATGCTGATTCAACATTTGCCTTCTCAAAAACCAGTCTTGCCTAAAATGTCTTATGCTGGAGATGTGCCATGGGAAAAACAGTATTTAAAAAAAATAGAATTACATAGAATTTCTGTTCATATAGGGATTGTATAGAAATGCAGATTTAAAGTTTGTATTCCCACCTATTTACTGAGCCATTTGCCTTGTTTCTTATCTGTACTATATTGTTTATTTTAACTGGGAATTATGTGATTTAACTATAGCATACTGACACTTTTGCTTATTTTTTTATAGTTGAGACCATCAGAAAGGCAACATTATCTAATGGTGCTCAGTTACCTTGTTTTAACTGGAATAACACCCCCCAAATTTAGACTAAACAGCTAGTACCAAACTGGCTATTTTGCTGGATTTTGTTCCCTAAGGAAACTAAAAAACAAAATGGTTTAATTGTAAGTGCTTCAGTTTAACTGGACTATGAGGAAAGCTGTAACCAAATATTGTAGTGTAATGCAATTATTCTGTTTTGAGCAGGAAAATATAGTAGCAAATGCAAATCTAAATCATAGCAATATAAAGCCAAGAGTTCTCATTCCCAAATAATATGCTAGATGCCTTTAGTAATTGTAACTTTTTAAATTTTGCATTAGCTATCTTTGAAGACCCCCATTTATATACTCAGGAACTTCGATCCATGTTTCTATATTATAGTGCGAAAATCTTGCACATTCAAAGTTTAAGCTGGTATATTATGAAATTCGTCTCTTAGATTGATTTACAGGTTTTGTTGCAGAAAACCCCAAATATAAGTTCTTAAGGGATTAGATCTCAAGTAAGTCTTATATGCAAATCATACTGTTTCTTGTTTCTGTATTACTTGTAAGTAGCAACAACATGAAGTTGGAAGTGAGAAATCATTGCAGCATCAAAGCACAGTAATTTCTGACAATGAAGAGAGGGTGGCAGCTAAACACTCAACTGTTATTTCAGGAGCAGGTGCACATTTAGCATATTTCAGTTCAGAGAGACAAATCTGTTGCCACTTAATTTGCTTCATTTTTTTATTTTATTTTTCTTCAATCAACAAAAGATTATTTCATTTATGGTTTCGATATTTCTAGACTTGAGTACTTGTGCTTGGGACATTATGAAAGTGTGCTGAATAAGTTGAATAACAGAGATTGTTTGAAAAATTAAGCCAAGTTTGGGGGGGGAAATGAAAGTAGAAATCTGACATTGCTGCCAGAACTTAAAACATTTAATTTGGAATGTTTTCATATAACTCAGCGAAACTGACCAGAGGGTTAAAACATAGAATCCAAGTCTTTCTTGTACTTCTCATAATTTTCTCTGTATCTTTAGTTACATAGTATTTCTTGTAATTTGTTAGAGCTTGTCTCTAAACACAAACTGACAATGTTATTACTTATTTTGTCTATAGAAAAAGTTCTAGTTTGATTTGATTTGATTTGATTTGGTAATATTTTTTTTAAGTTTGTAATCAATGCTAAGGAACTTGTACATGTTTGTGATACCATGTTGTTGGGACTAAACATCAAAAGTTTGTCTGAAGAATAGTTTTTACATTAGTGTCATGTGTGCAGAGGTGTAGGCTTAGCTATGCAAGCTACTTATTTCAGAAAACAGCAAGCCAGTATACTGGTTTATATGAATGTTAAGTAAAACGTTTTTAATGTCAATAGGCATATCATCTATATTCAAGATTATATGAAAAAATTGTTTTAATATTTTTGTAGTACCAGTAAAAAATTATCCTGCTTGTAAATGGTTTTAATATTGTGATCCATGTTCTTGCTGTGTAACACAATATATCTTCAGAATTCATTTTGAGGAAAGAGCAGAACTTAAGTTTTCATTTAATAAAATAAAGTCCATTTTTACTTAAAGGTATGTTTCATTTTTGTCTGGCATATCAGAAAAAAAGAGTCAAGCCAAAATCATCTATGATTCTACAAATAAAATAAAATTTAAAAACATTAAATGAAAAGTAGGGTATGGGTCTTTGTTTCACTTTTCACTACAAAATAAGTAGATGTTTCATTGTTTTAGTAAAACAAGAAGCAAAAAAACTTTCATTAAGCCAGAAGGGGCCTAAAATTTTAGTATTGCTCTCAGTGACATAACAATATATAGTATAGCATCTTTTCTAAGAAGCTAAACGCATTTATGAGCATGGCTCACTTTATTAGATGCATAAAGTGCATAATAAAAATTGTAAGTTGGAGAAGATGCTACCAGACTCTGATTCTTTGCTACCACAGTCGAACTTGGTCATCTTCCTACAATGTCTAAATGTACAGAAATGTATTTGGAATCAGGTGGTATTCTCCTCAATGAAAAATTTTGATTATGTGGATACAACCTAAAATAACAATAGCATTTTTTTTGCAGCTACATCAGACTGCTGGCTCATACCATTTTTATTCAGATAGCAATCTAAGGTTTTCATATGTAATATTATCCAGACAAGTGTTGTGCTCCTGAATCTCTGCATTTTTGCAATCTCTGCACTGTTCTCTAAATAAAAATTTCACTTTCGTCTCACTAAATTATACTATTTCCAGTACATTTCTCTACCCTAACAAGTTGATGTTGAATTTTATTTCTGACTTCTAGGACATTAGCTTTCTTGCCAAATTTGTATTATCTGTAAATCTGATACGCTTTTGCTCCCATCTTTTTATTGAAGTCACAAATAAAAATGCACCCTTCTCTGGGAGTATATTATGCCAGTTTCAAATAAATTTTGTGTTTAAGTAAGTTGGCAATTAAGTGTACGTTTCCTAATCTTCACACAAACCTGCATTTTGATGTTTATTTGAGAACACTGGCATATTCCGTGGATAGACAGGATTAATACTTTGGTTTTATACATTTCTACAGTACATATTCTACATTTCTATATTTTCTATATTTGTTCCTGCAGATTGCTATACCAATCTTAACATCTCAGAATATTTTGAAAATATATGTTCTATTGATTTTTAATGTCAGATTATAAAACCAGCAAAGCACATTGCAAGCCTAGAGAGATAAATGTAGGAAATAGCAAAATGCATAATACTCAATTTTATTTGCTGAAAAACAAATTTATAGAATTGCATAAGAAGTATTGGAAGAAGGCAATGGAAAATGTAAGGATTATTATAAGGAAAGCAGCAAGCATGCATCTATGTAGTCACCAAAAGTCAACTTTGGCTCAAGAGAAATATACTTTTACCTAAAAAGAAATTGCTATTAACAGATGGTGCAAATGTATGAGAGTTATCTAATTGCATACAACAAATATTATGCCTTAGCCTGTATCACATTTTCCTTTTTTTTTAAAAAGATAAGCAAACTAAATGTTAAAATGTATGTGTTCAGAAATACTGAATCACTTGGTGACACCTATAGCAGGAATGGTGACATTTCTATAGTATGTGTTTAAAATAGAATATGGTGAACTGAACTACAGCTATATAGGAGCACTGTTGCCAGTATCAAGCTCAATTACTAAATGAGGTTCATACTGGTGAAATGTCTGGTATATTATATCCTATAATTCCCATGTTCCCAGCTTAAAAGATCAATTGGATGTGGGATTTTATATATGTATCGTGAGGAACACAATAAACCATATAATAATTTACAGGAGATAGAAATAAATAGTTTAAATTTACTAAGTGAACAAAATGCACCTTTTACAATAAAGTCTGAAATACATATTATGGAAATGTTTAACTGTACATAAAATAGCTGCTTAACACTCTCTAACTGGCTCAGGTTACCAGAACAGATCTTACTTTATAGCATTATAGAAAGAAATAACTTTGGAGGTACCAGTTACTTGCTGCCCAGTGACTATGACATCCAAATGGCCACTGAAGAGATCTCTAAGTAAGATCTTCCTGTTGCAGTCTGATTTATTAGCATATAGAGTACTACCCAGTGTTATCCAGTCTTCCACCTTCCGCATCCTAAATCAGAAGGTTGAACTATCATTCTTCTTTTCAGGAATCAGCCCAGGGTTTTTCTCATAAGCAGCTTCCTTTGCTTGTTTTTCTGCAAAAAAAAAAAAAAAAAAAAGGATTTGTTTTAATCCAATAAATGCATCCAGTAAAAAAATTGAACATAAATGTTATTTGCCTACAATTATTTGCCTTGGGAGAAATATTTTATTCCAAAATGGCTAATTCAGTATAGAATTGTTATCTACAAAAAAGAGGGAAGTCTTGTTTAGAAATGCTCATAAGTATGGAGATTGGATACTCAATTGCCTGCCTGGTGCAAGATTATGGATCAAGTTACACGTGAGTTTATATGATAATGGAAGAAGTCCAATACAAGGTATGTGAATTAGACTGCTTAGTTTTAAAAGATTTACATATTGGATATAGAAAAAATCTAACAAAATAAAAACCAGTAAATTATAATCACAAGGATTATAATGTTATATAATCTATACTGTACTATACTATACTATAATGATGTTACTCAGAATTTCAAAGAAGGAATACTGACAAAAAAACCCACATAGGAACAAAACACACCTGAACAGGTGTCAAAAGATATAATAGGCCCGTTATATAAAGATAGGAAGGGTGGCATGCTCCTTAGAATTTGAATGATTGGTTTAGAAACCTTGATAGTCATGATAATGACATGCCAACAAATATGATATTGCATAATACAGTTTGCATAAACATTCAAACAAGCACAATACGAATTACAACATTTACATCTGAGCTTCCTGAATGATACTCGTTCCTTGAAAAGCTCTGAATGAACAAAAAAGAGTTCACCTTCATCTGCAACAGAAATATCCATGGTGTTTGCTGGTTTCTCCAACTTAATGGCACCTGCATCTCCTGGAAGGTCATGAATTGCATTTCTCCGACCAGTCCGATCACAGCTGATGAAGTCAGCATAGGCAGGCTCAGTCTCCATCATCTCACCAACATTGTATGTGACAGAATCCCTAGGTAGCAGATATGTGTAGTACAATAAGATATTAATGGGCATAGAATACTATCTTATTAAACTATATTAATCACATAAAGCTACCTAGGTAGTCACAAGATATGACTGATACCAAAAAAAAGGAATATACAGTAAGCTTTGGGGGTGGGGGAAATCTTGCTAGGAGGAAAAAGGATAGAATATTTGGCTATGGTCAGCATTAAATCCTACATTTCTATTTTTTTTCCTTATCCTATGTTACTACTTGTTTATCAGCTTACCAAGATGATACTATGTTAGACAATTATGAGTGACAGCATCCTATCATGTCAGTAAATTTTGAAAATTAAAATTTGTCATTTAGAACTGAAATATTAAAATATTTTGCAACTGTTTTAGGACCCAATTAAATTAAGATCAGCCTACCAAACATTTACATTCTATACTGAGGCAAGTACAAGTACTATGAAATGTTTTGTTGGTTTCTTTAGATGTTACCAAGAATAATTAGAAACAGCTACTATTACAATGCATTCTGTTTTACAATCACAGATTTATGTACTGGCTTTCAGTGAAGGGAAATATGTTAGGAACTAACCTGTTTCCCCAAAAATAAGACATCCCCTGATAATAAGCCCAATCGGGCTTTTGAATGCATGGCAATAAGGCCAAGCGGTTATTTCAGGGTTCAAAAAACTGTAAGACAGGGTCTTATTTTTCGGGAAACATGGTGTGGTTTCTCAGAATAGTAGTAGAGAATGTCAGTATATGGCCTCTTACAATGGGCTGTGGAAAATGTAAAGCAAAGTTTCTATTTAACCTCTGGAAAAGCTGAGGAGGAAGGTCACCAAGACTGAACCCCAAGTGTTATACTATAATGTAAAATGATAGTTTAGTCAGTCGTCAGAGGTAAGCAACTACTAGAAGTAAGTTTCATTTCTGAAGTTGCAATAAAATGTAATTTCCCTAGCTGTATTGTTTTGAGTTTCTAGGGGAACTATTCATGGAGGCAGACAGTGAAGAATTATTATTTCTAAACCAGAACATAAATAATTCAAACAGCCATTCAGAACCAAACAAACTTCATTTTTAATATATGCACAGAAGAAAAATACATCCCTAAAAATCTGAAAAGTAGCTTATACTAATATCCTGGTTTTCCCAGCTATACTATTTCTAAAAGTGGAATGGATATATATGCATTTCTCTCTCTCCCCCCCCCCCCAAACAATTCAAATACAGTGTTCACACATTATAGAATTCAAAGGTTTTCACAATTTTTTCTCCCTTGGGAGACAGTACAATACAGATGATCATTCTTAGCAAAGAAGACAATAAAATAGTTCAGGAAAAGAAATAAGAATGTCTTGCCCTAGAAACACCAGTTACACCTAAAAAGAAAGTGAACAGGACAATGCAAAGAAATATTCTGGAAATTAAATGATTCATACCTACAATTCACAAAAATAATGAGTCCAGAGGCAGAAGGCAAGTATTTGCATTTAAACTGAAAGGAAACTACAGAGCTCCAAGTAAGGAATGCAAACGATTCACCAAACTCAAAATGGAGTAGGATAAAAACTACAAACAATAGCAAAACCATAGATTCAAAGTTATTACATACAATTGCATTTAATTTTTTAAAAAGCACAATAGGTAAGATTAATGTAGTTTCATTGTACTCTATAATAAACTATAATAGAATAGTTTATATAATAAAACTATAATAGAATAGTTTTAAGAGACAGATGTAAATACTATATTATTATTATGACTTAGATATTTGTACCCAGATGACACAGTTTAATGTAAAATGGAATTATACTAAAAAATAATATATGTATTTATGTATGTATGTATGTATGTATAAAAGAAACTATAATAAACAATACAGCCAAAAGATGGAACAGAGGTAGATGCAAGCATTTAATATATAATTATTATATATAATATATTCTATTAATAGAATAATTGCAAGCTTAATATTTATGTGCGCTTATTTGATTCAGATTTTGAATTGTTATATGATTATTCTTGATCATTTTTAAATCAATAATTGCAGAGAAGAGAAACAAGTTCATGAAATTGATAAGCCTCCTCCAACTTTCTTCTCGAGGTACTATAAAATGCAGTATTAAAAAGTTAATGTACCTTTATCTAGATATTTATATTAAGAGTTAAATATTTATCAATAGTTTAAAAGAAATTTTAAAATATGTGATAATACTAGTTTGTGTGACTATGTGCTACCAGTACTTGAAAAACAAGAAACGAATGGCATCTTCTTTTGGTAGACTATATTGTTGGGAACAACATTTTTATCAGATGGATAGAAACTTTATTACTTCTTAAATATGAACTCTTTTAAGAGGACAACTCTTGGTCTCAACTTTGAAATCTTGGTTTAGATTTTAAAATTGTGGTTAGATTCGGTGTGTGTTTGGCCAGCAGAGGGCAGACTTGGATTACTGTTTCCTTTCCATCCACCCCTTACAGCCAATATTACAACATATGTGGAGTGTTGACTCAATCTCAATGTTTCATAAAACAGTTTTGATTACTTTTGAATCAGAATAAATGAGTTGGTTGAACTGTGTGGAACTGTTTACTGAATATTGAAAATAGATTCCCATATGAAATGGTAATATTTTTGTTTTTAAGCTGAAATACTGAATTGGTATACATAGGACTTGGTAATATCAGAAGCAGAGAAGGAAAAAAATCTACATATTTAGTGCTATATAGATAAACACTTTTCCCCCAGAGGCTTGAGATGATAACAAACAAAATTGGTATAAAGAAGGTACAGTAGGTCCCAGAAAATGACTATAAATTGTTGAACCCAAATCTTTGGCAAAGCAAGATTTTCAGAAGATATCTGAAGAAAATAGTTAATAATATTAACTAAATAATTAAGATCTGATTAATTTTAGAGTTATTTTTGGCTCAATTTAACAACTTAACAAAATGAAAATGATCATCTGAAAATCTTACAGGAAAGCCACCTTATATCAATCAGTTTGCAATATGAAATGAGTTTACTCCAAAATCATCATCATCATCATTATCATCATCATCTTTTCTTCCTTCTTCTTCTTTCTTCCTTCTCCTCCTCCTCCTCCTCCTCCTCCTCCTCCTCCTTCATGTTTTGTCAATATTAATGCAAATGCTTGCAAAAAGCATATCATTTGCACTAGATGATAATCGACAAAAAAACCATAGATAATTTTCTATCATGAACCCTGACTTCACAAGTCAACATTTAGCCTCATCAAGATTCTTTTGATATCCTTAAATAAGACCACTCCTGGATCAAAAAGAAGAAGCTTTGAATCAAGCATTGTATGTCAACAACTAGTCATTCCAAAGGATTTCAAGAAATTTACAGAGCTAGAAAATAACTATTCCTCCCCACCCCCCAAAAAACTGCTTGTATTTAGAGACAGAATATTGTATAACAGGAGAAAAGCCAATTTTAATTGACAGGGACTATATTTTTACCCATTTACCAAGAGCAATAAGAATTGGAATAATAACATAATATAGGAATGGGGGTGGGAATTTTGGCTCCTTTGGCAGAGTATCAGGAGAGTTCTTAAAACACTGTTGTATCAAACCATCACATCTGCTTATTAAAGAATCTGAATGATGACCAGAGAGCAATAACTACAAAGGCATATGGAGCCATTTAGTGGATTAAAATTGGGAAAGGAATGTGCCATGACTATAGTATACTGGCAACTTATTAACTTATATGTAGAATGGATTATGAGAAATACTGGATATAAAGAAATAGAAACTGGAATTAAAATTGCTAAGCGACAACTTCATATGCTGATGATACTACTTTGACAAATGAAAGGCTTACTAAATCCCTTGTTGAAGGAAAAATAACAAAAATATCTACAGTACTTTACTCAATTTCCACCCAAAATCAATGGAAAGTGTTGTATTTAGTGACTTCTAGGAACAGCAAAAATAGGACTTTGGGACTGCATGCAGTTGGTGGCTTGTCCACACCTGATTTAGAGATAATGCTTTTGAATATTAATATTTGTCTCAACATGGCCAACAACTATTGAAAGGCAACCTGTCCATGAATTTCTTTGTTTATTGCTTGTTTATTTCAAAAACTTTTAACTGATCACTAGCTATAACCTTTCTTCTTGTGAAGAGTTCTGTAAAATAATCCAAGCCTCTTCTTTTATTCTACCTTACCTTCTGCTTTTCTGATTTTTTTGATGCTCCTCTTTTGTCTCAGTTTTGCAGTGAAGACAAACACCTTGTGCATCTAACATGTCCCCATTCATGTCAATATCGCACTTCTGACATTGTTTGAGAAAGGTTTCTTTTCTGTTTTCAGACATTCTAAATGTTAATTTGGTCAGCTCAGCTCTTGGATTTACTGCAGTGAATGGGAATGTGGAAAATTTATATCAACTTAAAAATAACAGTTATTTTGGTCAAAGCAGTTATCCATTGTAATAGGTAGAATCCATGATATATTATAGTTCAGCATGCTTAAGTCCACTTGCTAGACCATAGTATAGACAACCAAATCATAAGGCTTTGAAATCTATCTTCATTTTTTTTTCTCCAAGAACACAACTAAAAATAATGACTCATCTAAGGAAATCGTCATAGCTGCTCTGCTCCTGAATAAAATAGTTGTGACTTTACTATATAGTAAATTTACACACACACACACACACTCACACACACACACACATACATACATACATACATACATACATACACATTTACTATACTATATAGAACAATCTTGAACTAAATTCAATCTTGAACAATCTTGAGGACCCAGATTGTTGGGGGCAATAAGTTGACTTTGTAAAAATGCTGCTGGGAGGGGAGGCAAATACCTCCAAATAAGCAGGCATATACAAGGAATGAAGGAATTTGCTAAGCACATTGAGTTGTGCTTGAAATTGTAAGCCGCCCTGAGTCTCCGGAGAAGGGAGGAATATAAGTGGAATTTTTTTTTTTTTTTTTAAAGCTATTTGAGCATAAATTCAGCAACTGAAAACTCAACCAGTATTTTTTTTTCCAAAAAAAAAAAAGTATTGGTTGAGGGGGAAAAACAGCAAGAAAGGAATTCAGAATAACACCTTCTCATTCTTGGATTTTGCTAAACATCACTTACATTCCCCATGAACATCACTTACCCCAGCCAAGCACACCTAAGCCGTTAATCATCGTGGTATGTGAATCGGTACCCACCACACTGTCTGGATAATAGAATCCATTCTGATCAAAGACAACTCTTGCCAGATATTCTAAATTCACCTGATGGACAATTCCTGAACCTGGAGGAATAATTCTCATGTTCTGGAAGGCTTGAGAACCCCACTAAAACAGAAACGGAAAAGAAGGAAATGTCTTAAGAAGTAGCAAAATTAAGTATTTTTCTAGCCTAGTCATCAATTCATAAATACTGGGATATGAAGATTTGGCTTTTAGAATATTCTGCTCATGTGGACCTACTACCAAGTTTTTGAAGTTCTATTCGCTTTGTGGTTTCACTAACCTAGGGTTTCAGCCTAGACCGCTGTATTTTTTTTAATATTAAAATTTGACAAAATGTAAATTAAGATACCATAATCAAGCAAACAGTCCCATTCTGATTGGCTACCCACTAAACCAGATGCATGAGCTAGACGGAAATTACAAAATTAACTGTCTGGCTTGGTACGTGTGATACCGATGAATAACCAAGCTTAAATTTTGGAGAGCATTTATTAAGTTTAATTCTTTCCCTTCGTTTGTGGAGAAAAAAAAAAAACTTTGCCAACTTCTCTTCTTAGCTCTTCTTCCAGGACAAAAACAGGCCCATGTCATACATTAGGAACTGTGATTCTGTAGACTCCCCTCTACCTTAGTAGGCTCTTCCATGCTTAGCTTTACAGACACACAGAAGAAGTATGACCTTACCTTCAAGAACTCAAATCTTTCTTTGTTTCTCTCAAATTCCAGATCTTGATTCTTCTGTAAACTGTCTGGCCTGCAGTGAAAGGTAAGGGGTTAATACACTAAGAAAACTTTAGTAGGACAGAGTGCAGGATTCAGCGTCTGTACTTTGAAAAAGAAAATGGGGAGCAAGTTGGTATTTATTTAGCTCAGCATCATGGAGTTCTTTAATTGCCATGTACCAAACTAGAGAGTTAGGCGGAAAAAGGACTCGGGAAGCTTTTATAATAATTCCTACTGTCTCACAGTATGTCTAATTCCATGTAGACACTTTGGCAGAAGATATTCTGAATATAACAGTGAGGGAAAGGATTCTAAAACATTTATTATACAAGAACAAGTGTTCTAGTAAGCAGAAAAGGATTAAAGTACAGCTGACAAAAATGCATTCAAGGATTCGAAAAAGCACCATGTAAAGAGGTACTGGAATATGAATTGAGAACCAGACTGAATTAGACCAAAAACTAATAGTAACAGTAACAGAGTTGGAAGGGACCTTGGAGGTCATCTAGTCCAACCCCCTACCCATGCAGGGGGCCCTAGGGATTCAAACCGTCGACCTTTCTAATCAACAAGCTCAGCGTCTTAGCCTAGGACTAAGTTTAGGACCAAAACAGATTTTGTTCTGACTCAAACCAAAAGATCCAGCTAATCCTATAGGAAACACACTAGCACAGTGTTTCTCA
>JANHFM010006134.1:384400-400796 GCA_032468115.1 Grayia smithii | reverse complement strand
CCCTTTCTGCCTCTCCCTTCCCCCTCCTTCCCTCTATCTATATCAATCTATCTATCTATCTATCTATCTATCTATCTATCTATCTATCTATCTATCTATAATATAATGCACACACACACATATATACATACTTTATTAAAGCTTAATTAGTTATGTAATAATAATTAATAACTTAATTAGTTATATAATACACACACATTCATATATACATATTTTGTTAAAATTCCTAACTATATTTGATAATAATATACTGGACTTGAATGCTTTTGGAAAAACTGGAACTTAACTCCAGATTATTCTGCTCTCCCTGAGCTATGACCAAACTAGGAAGTCTATTAAACATTGAGCTCTAGAAATGAGCAAACTGGGTTGACTTGGTCTGCACCAGCATTAAGTCCTGAATCAGAATCTTTAGCCAGTCAAATATTTTATCTCTTTGGAATTGTAAATAATGGCAGAGGATTGATATACTGGGAATGCTTATACTATAAAAGCATTGTTATGCAACAGCTATTTTAGGATAGAATGAGCTCACAGATTGTGGCATTCTGGGTGCAGGTAGCCTTCAACTTAAGATCATAATTGAGCTTGAATTACAGTTGTAAGCTGTTATCATTAAGTCGGTCATATTTTGTATTTTTTACCACAGTAATTAAATGAACTCAATCATTACATGAGTGGATGCCATTAAGCAAATTCATTTTACTCACTAGGCATTTTTTTGCCAGAAACTGGAGGTAAACTCTGGAAACTGGCCAAGCTTTCAATTTCAGTCCTGTGACTTGTGGGATGCTGCAAATAGCCA
Source organism: Grayia smithii (assembly GCA_032468115.1). Classification (NCBI taxonomy): domain Eukaryota; kingdom Metazoa; phylum Chordata; class Lepidosauria; order Squamata; family Grayiidae; genus Grayia; species Grayia smithii. Next base: position 399,991 of record JANHFM010006134.1, on the reverse strand, counting down.
TAAAGGAGAATCAGTTGCTAGGTGCTTAAAATGTGATCACGTGACCAGTTGGGGATGTGTACAGTGTTGTATCTTCAACATTGAATTGTAAGTAGCTTTTGGGGCCTGTTCTAACTTCAAACTGTCACTAAGTGAACGCTTGTAAATCAAGGACTACCTATAGATGATCAGTTTGACAACTTGTCTTAATCTGGAACAGTACAAAATAACAATTTATAAATCATAAATTTTCAACCATGATCATCACTTGTAAGACTAGAATTTGAGGAAAATGAATATTGTATAATCTACTTGCATATAATTAAAGTTTTTGAATTTATTCTCTTTCAGGTGCCTGGTTTTTGTGATGGGTTTGATTGTGAAGCTTTGGTTGGATATAGAGCTGTCTATCGGATCAGTTTTTCTATGGCCGTGTTTTTCTGCCTCTTTGCCTTATTGATGATACAAGTGAAATCGAGTAAAGACCCACGGGCTGCCATCCACAATGGGTGAGTTAGATGGAAAAAGGGGACTAATCCCTTATTTATTTTGCCAACAGCCTGAAATGGTAAATTTCCAAAACTGAATGTGTTTTAACTCAAATGTCAAAGTAGGAAACATTCATTGTTCCAAGCAGGAAAGTTGAATAAATACATGCCCATGAAATGAAACAGGATAATGATTAATTTCAGTTTATATAATTCCAGATATAAATTTAACAGGAGAAAATAACCTGGTAATCTCTACATATTGCAAATAATAATCCCTTATTCTTGGCTATATTGGTAGTGTGATTGTTGTATGTTTAATAAATTGTTTGAAATCCTAGGGATTATGATGGTATACAAATAAATACCCAACATCTAAACTTTGGCTCATTTTCTCGGGGCAGAGATATTAAAAACTGCCTCTTAATATAGTCCTTCAATTAAAAATCACCAATGAGACTTTTTCCTATAGCCAGAAGCATCCCATTAGACATATTTACTTTTGTTAACTTAATATAGGCAGATAAATAATTCTCAATTGTCTTCTTTATGTTTCAATAGATTTTGGTTCTTCAAAGTAGCTGCAATTGTTGGAATCATGGTTGGGGCATTTTATATTCCAGAAGGGTCTTTCACAAGAGGCAAGTGTGCATGTATCAGGAAATGTCATCATTTGTTGAATCATAATGGTAGCCAGTTAGTAGGAATTATTTTTTTAAATGTCAGATGATATCCAGTCAATCAAATGCTTATATAGACAAAGTCATTTGATAGTCCAAGGAAGAATTACTAGAGGGGGATTTAGATGAGTGTGTGTTACATAGTGGTTGCTACTCAATGCTCCATCAAGCTATTACAATCATAATGGCTTCAAGGAAGAGAGACATCTACTAGAAAACCACTCCTTTGCTTTCATGTACATAGGCATACCCTCTGTACATACACACCTTTTCATGTTAATCTACTCAAGAAAGCAAAAGTTAATGTTGCACAGGGGACACAAGCTCCAAACTGTATTAGGCTATAAAACTTGGCTTCCAGAGTGATCATGAGAGAAAGGGAGTGACCTAAGCAAGGTGTAATTTTTTCCTCTTTCTAAGATGATCAGGATTACTACTCCAGTAGTATGTGATCATTCTAAGGCAGTGTTTCCCAACCTTGGCCACTGGAAGATATGTGGACTTCAACTCCCAGAATTCCCCAGAGCTGGCTGGGTAATTCTGGGAGTTGAAGTCCACACATCTACCAGCAGCCAAGGTTGAGAAACACTGCTCTAAGAGATACAATAGAAGTACAAATACTATGCAAATAGTTGCAAATATGTCCTCTCCAGTATGTATAACCTTTCCCAATTTGCCGTCTTGGGTTTTCTTCAAATGTATTAGGTCTTTATCCCATCTTTATTTTTTATTTACTCAAGGCATACATGCTTAATGTTCCCATGTCCTATTTTCCTCAGTAATAACCTGGTGGAGACGGATGACAAAGAGTGACTAGCCCAAAGTCACCAAACCAATCTAAGAGAGGACTAGAATTCATGCTTCCTGGTTTCCAGGCCAGCAACTCAGCCACTGCATACAGTGGCTCTCCCATTTATCTTCAAATCCACATTAGAGTTCAACTGTGATCGTTCTCAGATAGGATGACTTATCCTTAAATGCAGAAATGCAGTTCAAAGCACTCCTGTACTACACTCCTGCACTCCTGTACTACATGCACCTGAATTTCTTTTAAAAGATTGCTCATGAAATGTTTTAGACAAATTCTTACCTGATCAGTAAATTCCCTGGCACAGCACTAACCAGAAAGACATTTTGTATCATCTTCGTAGCACCTGATATAGCTTTATGAGTTTTAAAAGGTATACAAATTAAAATATGTACAGTATACAGATGGAGATAATTATTGATCAGCTTTCTATCTGTCTTCCCCTATTTTGGTTATAGCCCCATCATTCACATTCCTGTTCAGTGCATCACATGGAAGCTGATTATTCTCTCTGGCTCCATTGAGATGCATTTACCCAGATGCTGTCATGATGGTAACTTAATTTCTTTCTTTCTTTTTTTCTTTCTAGTATTATTTGTTTTTGGAACTATAGGTGCCTTCCTCTTCATTCTCATCCAGTTGCTGCTGCTTGTGGATTTTGCTCATTCCTGGAATGAATCCTGGGTTGAACGGATGGAAGAGGGAAATTCCAGGTGCTGGTATGCTGGTAAGAGTCATTTGGCTGATGAATAACAAAATGAAAGGACAGCTTTAATGCATGCTGCTTTGGGCTTCTCTTTGCTTGGGCAATTTATTGACTGTATTTAGAGCCACCTATTACAATGTTTTTCAAACTTGGCAACTTTAAGACACATAGATTTCAACATTCAGAATTCTCAACATATTGAGTTGAAAGGAGTTGAAAGTCATGCATCTTAAAAAGAGGCCAAGTTTGAAAAATGTGACATCCTCCTTAGGACAAAAAAATGGGGTTGCTTTAAAAAAAATGTCAGCATTATTCATCTGAAGACATAGTTAATAGCAAACAAGTCTGTATACTAAGAATGTTCTTAAGAACTGAATATAGTCCTGTCTATTTTGTATATGCTTTTATACTGTTTATCTTTTTATTGTGAGCCGCCCCGAGTCCTTTGGGAGAAGGACGGCATAGAAATCTAAATAAAATAAAAATAAATTAAATAAATAAATAAATATACATTTTTGTTTCCATTTGCATTCAGCTTTTGGGATATTCTGCTCATCCTTGGGCATGTCAGTTTACTTCCTGATTTTGCTTCCTGATTGTATGGGATAATGCTAAAGAGGGTTAAAGGTAAAGGTTCCCCCACATATGTGTGCTAGTAATTTCCATTTCCGTGCTCATCTCCCTTTCTAAGCCGAAGAGCCAGCGCTGTCCGGAGATGTCTCCGTAGTCATGTGGCCGGCATGACTAAATGCCAAAGCCACACAGTGTGCTGTTACCTTCCCACCAAGGTGGTCCCTATTTTTCTACTTGTACTTTTTATGTGCTTTCAAACTGCTAGGTTGGCAGAAGCTGCGACAAGTAATGGGGGCTTACTCTGTTACACGGCGCTAGGGATTCGAACTGCTGAACTGCCGACCTTTCGATCAAAAAGCTCAGCGTCTTAGCCACTGAGCAACCGCATCCCTTTGTAAGGGTTAAGTGTACCTTAATATTGAAAAAGTACAAAACCTGCCACTATAAGCAAACTTTTGCTTTAGATGGTAGCATTACGCACACTTGATAGGATAAAATGATGCTCTCTGTGGAAGAGAAAGCCAGGATCTTCCTATGTGAGACTAGTTATTTCCACAAATGAATTGCATCTTTAAACAATATTATTGGTCCAATTTAGCACAAGTACTTCTAAGAGGGATCTGCTTGTTTTCTTCAGCTCTCCTGTTCTGCACCATCTTGAACTACATTCTGTCGTTCATTGCCATCGTACTCTTCTATGTCTTCTACACAAAACCAGATGGCTGTATTGAGAACAAGTGCTTCATCAGCTTTAATATGATCGCATGCATTGCTGTGTCAATCATATCAATCCTTCCCAAAGTCCAGGTATGATGATGAAGCAGAGCTTTCAAATGAACAAACTTAGTTGATTTGTTTTGCTTTAGGTGTTATATTGGTGGATTGTATATCTTGCAAATGCTTCTAAGTGTAAATCAGTGAACATAGAACATAAATTATGTTGGTCAAGTTTGAGTAGCCTTTTGATGTAAGGACTAGATTTAACTTTGGGGATAGGGGAAAGATTGGAGTGATGTGCTGATATATAAGTCAGACACACAATTTTGAGTTTTGAGAAAAATGTCAAGTTCTTGTTTTTTTTAAGAGCTAAATGTATTTGTGGACATGTACAACAATTTGGATGTGTTTCCTTCTTCAGAATGGTGAAAATCACATTGTGAGTTACTGATGCTTCGGTTCTGTGGCTGATGAGTGTTCTAGAGGCTGCAAAAAACAAGATGTGAATAGTTGTGCCCCAGATAATTTTTCTGCCTCTGACAATGCTTAATGCTGAATAAAAGTAGTACTTGACTGGCCACTTAGACCACAAAAAGCTTTTTATGACCCAGTTTCAAAGCTGTATACATCCTGCAGTCATGTGATCTTACTTTGGCTATTTGGCAGCTGGCTCCCATTTATGGCTATTTGCAGCATCTTGCCATCACAATTTCCAATATTTTTCACTGGTTTCTGGTATTTATTTCCAATTATTGACAAAAAACGTTCATTGGGTAAAATGGACCATCTTAACAACCTTCACAAAAAATGCTGTAAAATCAGATCTGTTCACATGTTGCCCGACTTACAACCATAATTCCAGACTCAATTATGGCCATAAGTTGAGGACTACCTGTAGTCTGATACCGTAGCAGAAATGAAGCATTTTTAGCTATAGCTTTTAACCTCTTAAACCTTCATGATTCCGATCATAAAATAATTTACATTATTAAAATTACTTGTCTCAAATAGGAACAGCAACCTCGTTCTGGTCTTCTCCAGTCTTCTGTGATTACTCTCTATACCATGTACCTCACTTGGTCAGCCATGTCTAACGAGCCTGGTAAGCTTCTATCAGTGCAAATAGTATGACAGAAACATAACCATTATACATGTTAATTGTTTTCTGTAGAAACACATGGATTCCTTAAGAAACATCTTGCAAACACTTCATTGTAGAGAGACTTCATTGTAACAAATGCCAAATCCTTATTTAGTTTATTTGACAACAGACAACAATAATTCTCAAAATAGTATATATATGTTTATATATATTTTTCTCTTTAAAATGTTTCTTTTTAGACCACCATTGTAACCCAAGCCTTCTGAACATCATCAGCCAAATATCTGCACCTACTTCTCTCCCGTTGAATGCAACTGTTCTTCCTACTCCTATACCAGAAAAATCACCTCAATGGTGGGATACACAGAGCATTGTTGGGCTTATTATCTTTGTACTTTGTCTCCTGTATTCCAGGTAAGATATAAGTTTTATGTTTTCTGAATTAGAAGCTATTCTAATATGATCTATTATTTATTATATTAAATTTGGATGTATGAAATAGGTGCTGAATCAGTCTTGAGAGCTATACGGATTTAAAAAAACATTGCAAGAAATGAAATCTATACAACTTGAGGATACCCAAGTTGGCCAAAGTGCTCTAATGAGCTCTGAAGAGCTTGCATAACATTTCCAATTATCTACCTTCTGAAATAGATATTTGATCCTAATTAGTATTAATAGCATTTTTTTATTTATGCCTGTTCAGAGTCAACAGGTGACTCGGTTAAGTACTCAGAATAAAAAAGATACAAAGCAAGTTAACAATAGCAATCACAGCAACCCAACAAAAAGAAAAAAAAATACCCTTAGTACTAATCAACCAATAGAACTTAATGATCTATGGAATACTCAGAATCATTGGGAACAATCAAATTTTGGGGAAAGGGAATATTATTTCAAAGAAGGAACAATAACTGAGGAACCTTTCTCCCAAGGTTCTTATAAATGTCATTCCATAAAGGGAGAGATCCTGAGGAGAACCCAACTCCTTACAGTTTATTGGATTAGTAAAAAATCTCTGACAGAAGACAGACCTGGTCCTGAGTCATGAAGAGCATTAGGTGTGATAATCAGCTTGAAATGTTGTGGAAATGAGTTGGTATCTGGTGCAACTCTTGAAGTAATGGTACTACATAGATAAACTGATTAGTCTAGGGGTCTCAAACCTTGGTAACTTTAAGCCTGGCATACTTCAACTCCCAAAATTCCCCAACCAGCAAAGCTGGCTGAGGAATTCTGGGAGTTGAAGTCTGCCAGGCTTAACGTTGCTAAGGTTGGAGACCACTGGACTAGTACCTAAACCATCCAGCTGCTGCATTCTGAACCATTTACAACATGAATCCTCAAGGGCAGTCCCAATGCAGACAGCATTTCAATAGACCGAATGAGAAATAAGCAGGGCAAGAGTTATAGTGAACAGTCTTCTGATTCAGGAGAAGCCTGAAGGTTTGTGCAGTTTGCTTCTGGCCAAAAGCCCATTTAGCCCCAGCTTACCTGCGGTTCAAGTGTGAACCCTGAATCAGGATTATTGACCATCCGTGAACAAGGAAGCATGATCAAATTTGGCATATTACTGAAATTGGAAGATTCTAGAATTAAAGAATTCTGTCTTGCTAGGATTAAACTTCAGTCTTTGTCCCTATCCAGTGGAACCTGCGGGTACTGGGACAATCTGAACCACATCTCCTGCTGAGTCTGCTGCAGCTGAGATGTGTATTATACATTTGGTTATATTATATGTGATATATTATCTATGTCCCAGATGAATTCTACCAGGAATTTAATGTAGATATGAAATAAAAGGAGAATCCAGTCTTGTCACAATAGAGGGCCCAAGACTTGACTTCTCGCTCCTCACACTGAATCATTGTTCCCAGTAAAGAAGAACCCTGTTTATAACAGTGCCTGCCACTTTCAGCCATAAAAATGTCATGACCGATGCCATGATTGTTGATTTTAGAAAGCTAAGAGATCAACCAGAAGAATGAGTTTCAGTGGTAGTATTCAGCCAGATCTATCCGGTTTGGGTGAACCGATAGCGGCGTGGAAGGAGGCTCCGCCCACCCGCCCGGACATAATCATGTCCCGTTGTTGACGCTCTGCGCATGTGTGGAAGGCCCTGCGTATGCACAGAGGTGGCATGTGCACTCACATTTGGGAACCGGTAGCGAAAGTAAGTGAATACCACCCTTGATGAGGTTGCATTTCTGCATCTCAAATCTTGCCGCAGGCCACCCATAAGAATGTGAGGGTAGTCTTAAAATTTTGTACCCAGACCTAAAACCAGGCTGAAAAAGTCCAGATAATCTGCAGAACCTTGATTCAGACCCACTTTTTTCTCAACAGCTTTCCCCATGTAGGTTGGAGACAGGTTGAGCAATTACTAGATTGGAATGGTTTCTTGAGAAGGGATGTATACTATATTTTTCAGAGTGTAAGACCCATTTTTTCCCCGTAAGAGGGTGGAAATGTTGGTGTGTCTTATACACGAAATACAGCCATTTCTGGCCTCCCAAAACCTGCCCCGCATGTCCTGTTTTTGCCAAAAACAGGCCCCTTTTTCACAAAAATGGGGCCTGCAATGGGTTTGGGAGGCCTACAGAGGATTTGGAGGCCTGCAGAGTGCTCCTGTGGGCTGGGGAGGGCAACAACGCAACGTATGGGGGGTTTGGGAGGCCAAAAATGGGGGCATTTTTGCCTGTTCCCCGCAGCATTCTGCAGGCCTCCCGAACACTCTGTGCACCATTTTTCAAAAAAATGGGCCCGTTTTTTGCAAAAAAGGGATGTGCAGAAGGTTTGGGAGGCCTGCAGAATGCTCCCGGGGGCCAGGGAGGGCAAAAACCTTTTTTCTTGCTTACCTTTTTGAAATCTTGGTGTCTTATATTCCGATTCATCTTATAGTCTGAAAAATACGGTAATTGTTTCCTTTAAGTACTTGTCAAGTACTGTGTTTTCAGAACCAACAGTAGCTGAATTGAGGTTTCATAGAATTTTAACTAATTACAACTGTCCAGCATTATTCAAAGTGTCCTTTTTTATAAGCTAGATTTCTGAAGCCTCCTTCCTTATTTTGCAGTATCCGGTCTTCGAACAACAGCCAAGTGAACAAGTTGACTCTGTCTGTTAGTGACAGTGTCATTCTGGATGATGCACCAAATGTAGAAGATGTAGAAGATGGAGAGGTCCGCCGGGTTTTGGACAATGAAAAGGATGGTGTCCAGTATAGCTATTTCTTCTTCCACTTCATGTTAACTCTCGCTTCCCTCTACATAATGATGACTCTTACTAATTGGTACAGGTGAGTATATTCTTGACAGCAATTTTAATCAAAAGTTTTTGCTGTACATTACTAACTCAATTTGGAATTGTTTCCATATTAAAAGTAATTGTTAATTTTAATTTTTGCACAAAACTAAAGTTAGGATTCATCTTGTGACACTGAATAGGATTTTCTTCTGTATATGTCGGGAAAGATGTACCGTAAATATTATTTCCGAATATTTCTGTAATTAACCCCAAATATCTACCAAGCATACCAAAAGGCTGTATAATTTGAGTTGAATTAGCTGAAGATTTTCTACCAGTTGATTGAGGCATATACCATTTTTATTAATTTTACAGTCCTGATGCTGAAACTAAAACACTGAAAAGCAAATGGCCAGCTGTCTGGGTGAAGATCTCCTCAAGCTGGGTTTGTCTTCTTCTTTATGTCTGGACTTTACTGGCACCCCTGATCCTTACCAATCGAGACTTCAATTAAATGGTAACTTCTGTGAAAGCATGGAGATATGATGTTCTGCTCTGCTGAAAGCCAAAAGTTATGTATTGCTTCATGGACCTAAGACTCCAGGCATCATTCCTACAACAGGCAGACAAATAGAAGTCTAACTTGTGTAAAGCTTAATGCAGAATCTAAGTGCTGTACATATTGATGTGTTAAATTCAAAGCTAGCATTCCTGTTATCTACTACAGCTGTGCTGTTGAAGGATTTCGTAAAAAGCTTGTGTAAACACACTCTCTATACTAGAAGTGTGACCGGAAAGTAATATATTCTAAAGTTGTTCTGATATTTCACTGTATGGAAACGACTACCATTGCTGCATTGCTTTACATTCCATTTCAGGAAAAAAATGTATCTGATGGAGCTTTGAATAATGGATAAAGCGTTTTTCTTAACAGAACAGCATGCTAATGTAATATACCAAGCCTATAACTGGCAACTTTTGGGATCATTGTAGAAAACAAATTTTGTAAGAATCTAGCATACTGCTAAACTTTTACTTTAAACACTTTAAGTCCTGCTTTTTGAAACAAGCAAACTAACAAGCAATGCTTGTTAAAACTAGTATATCATTCCACTGAGTTTGACATTATTTGCACTATAAATATGTTTGATTAAAACTAAATTTTATTGTCATTTTTGTTGCCTGGTTGTTTCAGCAGTTCTGCATATGATTATTATCTAGCCCAAGCAGTGAAGTTGGTCTGTGTCTAAAAGCAAGTCATCATACAATTAATTTGTGGTGTTAGGCAAAGAACCTCCATGTGGGGCTCTTGATGCATATGTTCATATTCTAGTATAAAAGTTTACTTGGCACAAGCACTAAAAGTACCTGTTTACTTTTAGCCTGTGACTCTACAGAGTCTGTACATTGTGGAGACAACTGTGCTCAACTGATTCCCTGCTCTTAGTTGCAGTCCCCTATGCTGGTGACCATCATTCTGAGAACTTCAACATGCAGGAAAGCAAGAGGCAGCTTGAAAAAGAAATTGCTCTTCACAAATTGCATTTTTCATTTCAGTTCTAATTCAGCTTTATGCATTTTCCTTTACCATCCTGTAAAGGTACTCTAGTTAGACTTTAACAGATCTGGACAGTAGCTTCAATGACATCAAACATTCATTGAAACAGCATGTTTATATATTAATATTTTAATATTAATAAGATTTAATATCCACTCATGCAGACAGACTGTTCATTTTATAAAGTGCAGTATAAAAATAAATTCTCAAGGTATATACTCTAATTCTGTACAGAGAGAGAATAAAACAGACCCATGAACAAAACTGCAAAACTTAGCCATAGAAAACAAAGCACCTCAATTACCCTCTGGAAAAATTATTACCATTTTTCTACTTCGGATACAGATTAATAAAGACAACCTGACATTTGTAACGAATTGCCAATGTCTTTTACTTAAGGCTTAGTATTCTTTTACCACATCTGCCTGGATTTTGTTTCTAGAAGAACTAATATTAACAAAAAGATCCCTATGACCAAGATGCCAGACAATATGCATATTAACTAATTTCTTTACTTTTAAACCATATATGCTTAACTATAGGCACAACATCAATGTCTTAGTTCTGTCAGCACTGCTTCTAAAACCAATTCTACAGATAAACAAGATAAAAGCATGGAGGGCAATTTAGACTGCATCTTAAGAGATAAATAATAGCCACAAATTTTACAGAATCTACTATTCCAATATATCTGGGCAGAGACGTATACCAATAAAATGTTTAGTACAGGGAAGCAGACATTGAATTGGTACTTAGTTATTATTTAAATAAGAGCTCTTTAGATTGTTACAAAAAAATATTAAACACTAGGAAAAAAAGAACCATGGCATCTTAACTTTTTATATCATCATCATTCATTGTCATTTGAAACTGGCTTATTTAAGGGAGAAAAAATAGACTGGGTAAAGTATACTTTAGAATAGTGTTCTAGAAATTGTAAGCTTCCACGCTTTGCTAAAGAAAAAACTTTTTCCTGACATGTTACACTGATTTATAAATCATTTTGTGATTCAGACTAGTTCCTTTATAAGTATGTTTCAATTTCAGCTGCCAAAGCCTGGCAGTTTTGATTTTTCTGCGTAAAGATTACTTCCAATAAGGAAAAGAACATCCATTTTAACATATACTTCTTATATCTAAATTTGACCAGCACTTTCCTACAAGAACACATAAGCAGAAAAGTGTATCTTGTGCCTTCTTCTATATTTTTAAACTTTTTTCCTTCGTGTCTGTAGGAAAAAAACCCACCAATGTGTAAATAAAATCTAGCAGGTCAAGAGCAGCATAGAAACCAGTTTCTTGTCTGTTTAGATAGCTATAATACCACACTGGGTTTGTATAGTTAGAACTCTAATTGAAGCACAGTCATATGACTAAACTGCTTCACTTTTTGGCAATAAGAGAAGCAAGTCACTAATTTAGAAAAACTAAAATACATTTTGGCACTGGCAGTAACATGATCAATCTACAGAGAACATAATATTTACAGTAAGCACCAACTCTCTGGTCTGTCTTGGCACTAGGCAAGAGTCTCCATTTTAGTTCCAACAATTTAAAAAGTGCTATGAGCTGCAACCTTATGAGCAGCAGTTGGGCCCAAAAGACCTGCAACTTTAAGTGTGTAATTCAGAGACAAAACCTATGTTCTGAAAGATGACCCGCTGGTAGAGAGGATCTAAAGTTACATCCTTTCCTATACAGTATGTTTTATCCTTGAGGCGAGACTGCTGGCCTTAGGAAATGAAGCCAAGTTCAAAACAGCACTGAAGTCCCACTGACAAAATAACATAGTGAATGAGGAGAAACTACCATTGACAAATGGTATATTGTGCTTGTAAAATGTCCTATGTTTGGTTTGCAGAGAACATTTCAAAACTTCTCTGTCCCAAAAATAAAGATATCTAAACAAGTTACCTCTTTTCTTATCAGGTAAACCTTTACAGCTATCATGTCTGTGTTTTCCCCCAACCTCTTTTCATGAGGCAGGTACCAACCAACAGTGCTATAGTGGTATGCAAAATTATGTGCCTTCTAAGTTGGTCCCGTCATATGCAAATTCAAGTATGGGAATAAAATTGGCTCATGGATTATTTGAGGCTTTCTTTATAAAAGAAAAAAAATGAACATGTGCTTTCAACAGAACATCAATAGCTAATTGTTTCTACAAGAATCAATTTCAAAGTGTAACACTCCCTGCAGTATACAAAGCTGCACTTGTAAATAATGCTGAACTTTATAGATGGCAACAGAATAAGGGCTATCTCTTAGATTAGTTTATGGCAGGTAAAACTTCTAGTCAACTATCCTTGTATCATATAGATCACATTTCTTTCCTCCTCTGCAGAATTAGCATTATATTACTGCACTTCTTAATTTGTACATCATTTTTGCTCCCTTCAGCCTGAGAAGAATCTAGTGCTTTGCACCTAAACCTGCTTATTTGGAAGCAAGTCCCACAAATTGTATCGCAACTTCCTTCCAAGTAATTGTGCTTAGGACCTTGTTATCAAGTAATTTTCTTTAGCTATGTTCATTTGTGGCATCTGAGTTGCTTTGGGTCAGTTACCACAATAACATCCTGCTTGCTCAAAACTTCCATTTGCCAGTGTGCCACAGAATCTCACTTTCTTAAACTCTCTTCTACTTAAGATTTGCTTTGGTTCCAAAGTAAAGTAACATCCATCCACACTCATATGTTGTAGAAACATGAGAGAATTCATATTCCCTTTGTAAACAGCAAGGTGACATTTTGGAAGCTTTATCTGCTATACTAATAGCAGGAATAGAGCTGTGTTTTGAAGCTTCGCAAAGAGTCATCACGCTGCTTCTCATCAATCTCTTCACTCATTAATGGATCATGGGGTGAACAGTCACTGGAGAAGGGCAGATGTGAGACATCATACTTGAAGTCATCCTCTGACGCCAGCAGTAGCTCATTCCAGGTAGAGATATCAAGCTTTCCTGCAGTGCCACCATATTCTTCGGGGAGAATTTGCGGTGGAAGGTTGTGATGAAGAGACCGCAAGTCTGACCCGTGAAGAAAAAACTGAAAAGAAAAGAACCATTTCAACACCGTTCCAATTCAAATTAAATGTATAGTATTTTAGAAAAAAATGATAAGTTTCCCTTTTAAGCTTAGACAACGGTTCACAGTATTTCTCTAGACTACAAGTCTAATTGACAGCAACATTTGAGACTAGGCTGATAATTCTTGAGAATCATAGGATAAACCTGAAAGTCTCACAATCTTTATTAACTTTTAAAGATAATTTTTCTTTAAACTGTCTCAAACTGTCTTAAGCTATATCCTGTTGGATAACTTCATTTGGACAAACCACTGAACTCCATGAATAAGCCATGACGACGACTGTTTGGATGAAAAGGAAATCAGATTTGTACTACTTTCCAGAGAAGGCAAGCTCTATAGAAGACCATTTCCACACATTGATGCAGCTTAATATTCACATGTATTATCTCCCTTTTAGAATATCTGTACCTCCTGAATTCTTGCTTAATATACAATGGTGTATGGCAGGGGTGGTATTCACTTATCTTCACTACTGGTTTGCAAATGTGAGCGCGCGTGCCTCCTCCAGGCATGCACAGAGGGTCAAAAGTGGGACATGATGATGTCTGGGCAAGTGGGCTTCCGGCGCTACCAGATCGCACGATCTGGATATAACCTGGATATAACCTGACTGAGTTACACCCCGGTGTGTGAATTATCTAATGGAGTATTTTTAATCCTTTCCTTTGTTTTTTGTAAACTGCCTTGAGGCCTTTAGAAATGTATGGTGCACAAACGTGTATAATAAATATATGACTACACAGCAGTTATATATAAGGGAAAAAATGAGACTTATATTTCATCAATTATTACATAAGCTTCAACTTACATAAGTTGTGTCTAATACAAATAGCAGTAATAAATAAACTAACTCAGTTTCTAACAGGAATATACTGCTTTTGGTGCCTAATTGCTTTCACAGGAACAGTTATTAGTCTCTATTTCACTATAAAGGATATTTACAGAAATGCATTAAAAGAGAAGAAATAATATATCTTTTCTGACTTTGCCGTGAATTATATTGGGTTTATTTACAAACTCCAAGTAAAGGAATATCCAAATTTAGCTACAAATGGATTTGATTAGCTGCAGTTAAATTTGAAGTTAAGACCTGAATAGAACAAATGAGACTTTTTTTTCCAGATGATGTTTAAACATGTGTTTCACTAATTCAAAATAAACATTTTGAATTTTTATTAAAATCACTTTGCACACAGACTGCAGCTTTCCAAAAGCAACTACCTTGCTGGATCAGACTCGCCTCTTAAATCCAATTTCCTCTTCCCTATAGGGACAAGCTAATAGGTATGGAAAGCCCATTAGCCATGCATATGTCCTAGAGCCCTCCCTAATATCCCTATAGACACTACATATTTCATACAGCTTTATTGAGTACTTACCCGATTTGCTATTTTTTCCTTTAGAAATGGTTTGAGAATAGCAAAAATGCCTTTGAAGATGCGAGGTTCATTTATGATATTGACAGCTTTTATTCTAATTGGAAAGCCATCCTAAAAGAAAGAAATGCAATAACATTTATAAAGATTAGTGTTTAGAAATAACTGTATTGGTTTTCAAAACAAACTCATTCAGTTGTAATTTGTTTATGTAAAAATATTTTAACCACTATGCTCCATACACATTTCCACCATAAATTCTGAGTGGGATAAAAACTGTTTGTTTCAAAGAGAAATTCTTGGCAGAATGTGTGTTTCTCAAGAATAACAAAAGATTTTAGCACAAAGCTTTCCTGTACAAATAAGATATTCCTCCTTTCTTAGTGAAGCCACCACAGGAGGGGCAATTCTCATGTCAACATAAATATTTCCAAATTTATTATGTTGTAACATTTTATGGATCATAGTTCATCTAAAACATGAAATATTACCCTAGGTTGGCAGAAGTGGGGTGTGTAGCTATCTCTCTCTCTATATATATATATATATAAACTTTATTTGAAAGCATCTGCCTGATTCTATAAACTGCTGTTCAAGGACAAGGCTTTTAGGATTAATATGTTATTAATCTTTAGGATTAAAATACTATTCAGTAGCTGACTACATTAATGAGCACCAATTAACGCATCACAAAACTTGTAAAGAATACAATGTATCACTAAAGAAACTGTCCAAGAGCATGCATGCATAAAATACAGAATTTTTCATTCCAATTCTTTTCATGTAGAGTGCATATATGAAAAGCATTTATAGGTAAGCCCTTGCTTACTAACTGCCTCATTTAATGAACAAAGTTGACACTACTAAAAAAACAGCTCTGTGACCAATTCTTGCATTTATGACAATGGCAATATCCCAGTCATATAATCACCATTTGTGTGCTTCACAATTGGCTTCTAACAGAGTTATGGGAGAATGTAGAAGTAAGATTGCAAATTGCTGTTACGTGATGTCTTGCTTAATGACCACAGTGATTTACTTAACAGTCAAATGGGAAATGAGGATGGAAGTCTGTTGCAGTGATGATTTTCCACTTAATAATCACAGTGCTCAGCTATAGAGTTGCTGGTCTCAATTATGGTTGCTAAGTGAGGACTGCCTCTATTTATTTTTTTATTTTTTATTTTATTTCAACTTATATCCCACCCTTCTCCGGAGACTCAGGGCAGCTTACAATTTCAAGCACAAATCAATGTGCTTAGCAATACCT
>JANHFM010006134.1:366031-379514 GCA_032468115.1 Grayia smithii | reverse complement strand
CCCTTTTTGGCCGAAACTGCCCCCTGACCTGAGAGAGTTTCCTCTCATCAAGAAGGTTTGCCTGCCAGGCTAAAGAAAACTCTCTACACCAGAACTCTTGGCTTAATGTGTGAATGAAGCACCTCTTAGTAGTGACTTTACCATGCAGTGTCATTCTTCGCCCCACCCCCAGCAAAGCTGTTGTGT
The DNA here is from genome assembly GCA_032468115.1 of Grayia smithii. Taxonomy (NCBI): domain Eukaryota; kingdom Metazoa; phylum Chordata; class Lepidosauria; order Squamata; family Grayiidae; genus Grayia; species Grayia smithii. The sequence continues at coordinate 379,328 of JANHFM010006134.1, read as the reverse complement.
TGCTTTGCATCAGTGTCTGTGTGATGTAAGTCTAGTAGCCAAAAGAGAATCCTGTGCAAGGGGTGTACGTGCATAGATATCTGTTCTAACTCCTTGAGCTGGATACTAGATCTATTAGATAAATTTCCATCAAAGTAAATTGCATTACCTCATCTCAGTGAGACAGTGTTCTCACCTCTTGTATATCTTAATAGTTACATAGAAGCAGGACTTTTGTTGGGAAAAATGCAAAGCACCTGTTCTTCAATTGAGATAAAGTCCATCTATTCCTTAAGACGGGTTTGAGCTGCCCAATGGAAATAAACAGATATTTTCCCCTCAATATAATTTTCTCTTTTTCAGTAATGAGATACTGTAGCCACATAATATTTATATGTATAATATTTAAAGTATGAAAAATTGAGATTGGTTGCCTTGTAGAATATGAACTATGATGTACTCTGAGTAGTATGATTTCAGGAATGGCTAGTTAGGGGCAGATACATTCCATCTTAAATTAATCTTCCGACATGTTTCATGATTTTTGGAATTTGCATTTTAACAAAAAGTTTCTACAGTTATATTACATTATTGAAAATAAAAATGGAAGTAACTGAACTAATGAAATACGCCATCTATATTGTTTCAGTCTTATCAGAAACACAGTATTTTAAAAATAGTTTCAATTAACCGAAGGGCAATATTTTTAAAAAGTTTGGAAAGGGATTATTTTTCAAAAAGTCCCCATGTTTTAGAATATGTGTTCTTCTATTGGACTGTGACCTAATTACCATTTCTGTCCTGTGTTAATATCTCCCTTCCAGAATTCTGTTCAAACATTTGCATTGGAGTTGCTTATTTCTAAACATGTATGTACTTACCATAACTGTTTCTCCACAAAATGTGCAGAATGAATATAAACAGTTGGGTAAAACACATTTGTTAATAAAGGAAGTATATATTTACCTATATCCCACATTAACATATTGGCTTTCTTCAAACTATGATGCAACATATAGAGAAGGAAGTTCCAACTCTCCAAATCGGCTTTATTGGAATAGAATATAGGTAGATAACTCAGATAAGCCTAGGGGAGATTTGACTGCCATCAATCAATGTATCATTGAATATGCCCTTCAGATTTGACAGGATGGGATACTAAGTGTTAATGTTCTATTGCTACATCTCTTCGATTCCTCCTTCCCTGTTTCTGTTGCCCCATTCAATCCTATTTATTATCCAATCTTTCCTACTGCATGTCCCTTCCTTTCCTCCTAGTTGAGATCTTTGACGCTAGCTTTATGTACAAGTGTGTGTGTTTTCTTTCACATCCCTCTTTACTGCGAGTTCACTTCTTGTCATGGTTCCTTTCTTAGTTTCTGTTCCTGAACACTGAAAGGGGAAGGGGAAACTGAAAGGTTTCAAACATCTCTGAACAACTGTGTAGATCAAATGCTGGTTCACAAGTGTTTTGGCAAACGACATCCTGGGCTATTATACACGGAGAAAATAAAAATGCAGTAAATATTAACTGTTTTAAAATTTTGATTGTTGAAAATAATAATTGTTTTAAAACTCATTAAATATATTTAATTTGTAAAACTTATTTTCTTTTGTGAAATGCTGTCCTAAAGTGGGTAAGGAGAAATCCAATCCCAGGAAGTTCAGACATAAAAGAGTTAAAGAAAAATGTAAATATAATCTGACAACCTGAACTTGTCAGTACAGACCATCAGAATGCAAGAAAAAAAAAAGAAATTTCAAAGAAACAATCAGAAAAAGGAACATTTCTTCTAAAGTGGACTTCAGAAAGATGAAAGGGACATTCAAGTTTGCCTGTGTTGCATCTTCTCTCTCACTGAGAAGAATGGAACAGCTCTTGTCTAGCTGACACAAAGCTCTAATTCCCAGGGTTTCTGGAACCAGAGAATCAGGAAAAATAAGAGCAATCTAAGGAAAAGTGGAAGAAATCTGAGAATAGAATTCTGGATTTAATTTGTGGAACAATCTTATCCTGTATGAGATGACCTTATACTGTATACTGTATGCATTCCTGCCAGGAAGGGCAGCCAGCTGAAAGAAACCTATAGAAATTAATTACTTTTCATTATCTTTTATCTCCTTATCTTTTGTTCCCATTTATTTAGTAATATAATTTATTATCTACATAATAAAGCAAATGCATTTTCTGTTGACTCTCAAGACTAGGCTTGTTCCTGGAAGTACCACCAAATAATTAGCCTTGTCTTGAAATGCTAAATAATTTCTGAACCCCTGCCAAGTATGTCAAGTGAAATAATTAAGGGCTGAAATAATTAATTCAGTATGATGGTCTTCAGATTATGCTCAGAATTTTATGCCATTGTCCATGGCCTGGACACCATCACCATGCAGCCTTGCAGCTTTTCCCCTACTTTACATATGGGAAGTTGTGGCCTGCACACCTGAATGAGAAAGCCTGTTGCTTTTACTGTCATGAATGCTTAGACACAGATTTGCACTTTGGCTCCAATTTACATTTATACTCCAATAACTGGGCAGAAAATTACTTTCATGGATAGGTACCTTCGCTCAGATACAATACTTCTTCTACATGAATTTTAAAAAGGACCAGGCACAGACTTTTCATATTATCTCACAAATTTTAGGACAGAACCCTGGCAGTAGAGAAAAAGCATGAAGAGCAGAGGCCTTCAAACTTGGCAGCTTTAAGACTGGACTCCCAGAATTCTCCAGCCAGCTATGGAGTTGAAGTCCACAAGTCTTAAAGCTGCCAAGATTGAAGACCTCTGATGAAAAGGATGATCAGCAGGTGGGTTTCAAAATTTTTTACTACCAGTTCTGTGGGTGTGGCTTGGTGGGCATAGCTTGGTGGGCTTGGCAGGGGAAGGATACTGTAAAATCTCCATTCCTTCCCCACTCCAGGGGAAGGTTAGTGCAAAATCCCCATTTCCTCCTGATCAGCTGGGACTCGGGAGCCAGAGAATAGATGGGGGTGGGGCCAGTCAGAGGTGGCATTTACCGGTTCTCTGAACTACTCAAAATTTCTGCTACCGGTTCTCCAGAACTGGTCAGAACCTGCTGAAACCCACCTCTGATAAGATTTCCCTATACTGTAATCATATGGAAGAACAGCTAGGTTTCTTCAAGATGTTTTAGAAAAAATATATTTTGAATATTATATATATGCTGCCTTTTTATTTAAGCACTCAAGGCAACTTACAATAAAAGGGAAGCTGAATTAAAAATTGGTTGGAAACATCAACCTGGAAAAAAACATGTCACAAATTTCCTCTTTCTCTATCAAAATATTTTAACATTTCTGCTCAAATGAGAAGAAAATGTAAAAAGAAAAAAATTCCACATTCATACCGGAAAAGATTGTGCTAAAACCTTTGGGTGTGGCAATCCAATAAGGAAAACTATGATATTAGGGAGTCAGGAGTAGTCGTTATTTAACCACATGGTGGAGCTGTGCCAAAAGAAAAAAAAAATCTAAGTTCAAGGTGAAAAGGCTGGCTTTTTGCTTTTTCAAATAGGACTTGCAACATAGTGTTGCAATTAGGAGCATTTGGATTTTTAGGGTACCAGCCAAGTATGTCCATTTCCCTTCTCTGGTTTTACACGCATTTTGCACATGCACACATGCAATTCAGCTTTCCAATACATTCAGTGAAAGGTTCTCACGCTTTACCCTCAGTCCATGGCTTTATTGCAAGCAAATCAGGATTCTGTGTAATTTCTGTAACAGCATCTCCCAAAGGATTTTGGAAATTGAAATCTGGTGAGGCGGTTGACAGATCTTTAGTCTTTTCACTTTGCCATTCAACTCCTCAGTTCCCAGGATATCAGTGTTAAGAGGAAGGGAATGACAAACCATTCAAAATCTGTAAACAGCTGTGTGAGTCAACAGAAGTGACAAGTGCTGGGCATAGTTCATCATGTACACACCTGAAACAAAATGAGAATTGTTTGCTGAGATTATATTGGTTTGGGATGTGATAATTCCTTTTCCAATAGCAGTAATTACTTTTGTGAGCATCATGCCTAAAACTGAATTTAGACAGGAGCTCGAAACCTTACAAGCAGAACCTGATTCCATTTGATGTCACAAATTGAAGTACATAGAAACGAACTGCGCTCAACCTTGAAGGAACTGAACACTGCCTGGCACAGGAAAATGCTGTCTCAGGATTGCCACGTCTTCAGCTTGTCCCTGATTCCTCTCAATTTTATGACTGTAAGGCCTTGAAAATGCTGTGGATTTTTATGGCAGTAATAGCTGCTTTTTCCAGCATAATATATGGGGCTATAAAACTTGTTCGCCAAGATTGTTTTCCACTAAGATGATATGAAAGGGGTGGGGTAGAATTTGAAAGCCATTTCACTAATTGAATAATACATAAGGAATAATTACATGAAAAAAATTCATTATACCAACTTTCCCCAGCCTGGACCTTCCATGTATATCTGTTTATGTTCATGTTATTCCCAGTCAGAACATCTGTGAATAAGTATTGTAATTCAACACATATGGAGGCCACTCTAACTGTAGTTGGTTAAACGGTTTGTGTTATACAATAGCCTATATTCTGTTGGAAATGTTCAGTCAGGAATAAATCCTATTAGGATTCCTTCAGTTCAGTTGGCAAAGATTGCAGATGCCATATACACTTGAGAAAGTATGATTTTATTTGCAATTTGCACTAGCAACTGACATTCTGACAACTGATCTATTCTCTTTCAACCCATTCTTGTCATTCTCCCTTTCCTTACAGGTAAAATTAACAGCAGTGAAATTGAGCAGTAGTAGTGGTGATTAGTGATAGTGACAGTTTGGTGTAGTGCAGGGGTGTCAAACTGGCAGCCCGTGGGCCAGATGCATCACACACAGGCCACGCCCACCCCGGCTCTGTAAAGGCAAAACCCGTCACGATTGAGTGTGACACCCGTGGTGTAGTGGCTAAAGCATTAGGTTAGAAGCCAGGAGACTGAATTCTAGTCCTGACTTAAGCTGGGTAATCTTGAGCCAATCACTTTCTCTCAGTCCTAGGAAGTACACAAAGCAATCCATTTCTGAAAAACCTTGCCAAGAAAACTGCAGGAACGTGTCCAGTCTCTGAGAATCAGACATGATTGAATGAAGAAAAAGCAATAGACTAAGGTCTGGTTGTTTGCTTTGTTTTTATATTTAATAAGCTACAGAGTGAAGTCTTGTTATTGTAGTTAGAAGGAAATTCCTTCAGAAGGGATATGTTGAGATTTTGTACAATTTCAAGCACCTAATCATGTTATCAAGCACCTAATCATGTTATCATCTGATTACAATCTAAAGACAAAATTGCATTTTCTTCTAATAACCACCTGTCTTAAGAGAAGGAACCAGACCGCAAGGAACCGAAGTGACACATTAAATGTATCATTGTGTTCCTGTTGAAAAATAAATTTATGAAGCAAGTGACTTAGGGGGCGGACTAGTAGCAGCAAGTCAGGATAATATGCTAAAAATAGGAAATATAACTTTCCTCTTCATCTCCTATAGTTTTCAAACTGAAGTGAGAAGCTGATGTTAGAATCTGGGAAAGCTGTTTGCAAATTCAACAGTTGCATGAACTGTTTGGGAAACAGTCTGGAAGAGAGAGACAATAGACTTTGAAAATAAGGGAATCTTTTGTAATGGATGGTCATCTATCCACGAGGGATAAAAATGAGAAGGGAGGAGAGAAGAGAAGACTTGGCCAAATGTGATTGGACACACACACAATAAAACCATTAAGAAGTCAATAGTACGCAGAGCTTATGAGGAAGAATAGTTAAAAGACTATTTTTGTGCTTTCGTGCTTTTGCTGCAAATCTTAGCATAGACTAGCTAGGTATCTAACTCTCTACAGGAAAGATAAAGAGAGAGAAAGAAAGAAAAGTAGGCTTCCCTCTCTTTCATCTCTTACATCATAGAAGTCCTGCCATCTTAAAAAAAAAAACACCGACTGTCTCTTTCCCTCTCTTAGGACTCCCTCAGAGAGTCTAGAGCTCAGTTTTATAACCAGCCAAGCCCCATTTTATGACAGCCTCTTCACCTGAATGCCAAGGCGCTCTCATTCTTACAGTATACGTCCTTACAGTATCTTCTGATACAGCAAGTGGTAATACACAATCTATTGAGGGTGGGGCAAGGAGTGCTATCATGACTTGGAAAAAGTCATGATAGCACACCTTGCCCCTCCCTCAATAAATTGTGTATTACCACTTGCTGTATCAGAAGATCCCAGGTTGGGCTGGATGATACAGTTAGGTTCTATCCCTAAAGCTACACCGATTGTTTTTAAGTTGTGGCTATTGGGACTTAACTAAAGGAATAACGATCTGATTTCTCCATCCTACTTCATGTTTGAAACCAAAGCTAACCCCTTCCCTTCCCTTTTTACTTTTCATCCCTGTTTCACTGTCCATGTGTTGAATTTAACTTACTCCTTTTTACTATGGATGTGATTTTTTTTTCTGACAAAGGCCATGTTTTCTTCAGGATAATTCAAATGGGCTGGAGACAAAGCAGCAAGGAAATTATTTTTATTTCTTGCCAACCACTTACATCTGCTTCTCTGCCCCTTACTTTTCCTACCCAATAGGCTGCAGCCACACATAAGCCTTGTCTGGTTAGATTGACAATTAATTTGTTCATACCTGTGGTACATTTTGTCCCTGTGCTGAAAACAAAGTAATTTGGTACATCTTCTGGTACATCTTGATGTTGGGGAAAATGTTCACCTCTAGACATTTTTCTTTTTCCATTCCTTTCTGAAAAACTACAATAACTTTACTGCTCAGTCTTTCAGGGCCCATTATTACTAGGCAATCAAATAATAGTAGAAGCATGACTGAAAATTTGCCATTGCACATCCAGGCACTGCTACCCAGCCCCTTAGATTTTGTCTTGCAATGACCCATAGTTGCTGCTCTTTGAAGCATTCATCGGAGCTCACCAATACCAGGCACCCAATCAGGGAAAGCTGAAATTAGCTTCCTGCAAAGATGCTACTTCCATCTTGGCAATTACAACACTGTTTTCACACAGCAAATCAAAGCATAGAAGCATTGGCTGCCCACTTCATGTGAGACAAGCTATAATCTTAAACCACTTAACCAGAAGGACATCAATTCAGCTGCTCAGCAAGGACAGTAGCATGAGATGGGTGCAGCTTCACTGTACTATTAATACCAAAGCATTATGTGGAAAGGCCCTTCATTCTCTTTCTTCTAGACCTGGATTTTCCTTTGTCTCTCTTCCCTGACTGTTATAGATGCTGGTCAACACACAAAGGTCTCGTGACCAGAGGCAGTAATCGTGGAGTAGGAGGAGTTGTTTACAGTCTTTCCTAATCTTCAAGCTATTTCTTCACTTTTACAACCAGTAACAAATTAACTTTCACTTTATCTTTATTTTGTGCTTTAGTGGCTCTGTCCTGCCTTTGGCGTCACTTATTTAACCTACAGAGAATTAGAATGGCAGAAAACTTATTTAGTTTGGGTCAGCATTTTTGAAGGTTAGGTTGTGATCGATGCTATGTGAGGATGAATGCTTTTGGAAATGAAAATTATTACATCCAATTTTTATTCCTTCGAAGGTGATCCACAGGAGATTTTTGGGTGAAATCAGTCAAATCCAAATCTGTGGAGCCCTTTCAGTGAACATAAGCCATTCCCTGAGGCAAGAAAATGATTTCCAGTATTTTTCAGCACCACTACTTTAAGTAGGAAAATGGAAATAGTTAGTAAAAATAATTCAAAATACGAAGTGCAATTGTCACTCAAGCAGTTGAGTGGCATAGCAATTGAACTCAAGAATCTATAATTCAGACTTTTACTTCAGAAGGTAATCTTAGATAAAAGTATAACTACTCTCAGTCTTGTAATACAATACTGTTTTAAAAATTATGTTATTCTCAGGGACAGGGACATGAAGATCCCAATGATTCCAGCTAGTATATTCAATGGCAAGAAACTGTGGGAACTATATATCAAAACTTCTGGGGGCCTCTATTAGATGGCTATATGGATCCAGAGCAATTCGGGTTTTAGGGCTAGAGTGAACCAGTGGTGGGAATTGAATAATTTTAACAACCGGTTCGGCCAGGGTCAGGTTGGCTGTCGGAAGTGTGGCCCATTCTCTAGCTCCGCCACACATGTGGGATGAACCTCCCTCGGCCAACCTGACCCTGGATGAACCGGTTGTTAAATTATCCCGTGCCCCCCCATTCCCCCCCCCATCAAAGTTGATATTGGGTCCTGCGCTGCAATAGAGAAATGGGCAACGGAGCAGCCGGCATGATTCTGCATTGCAGCGCAGTGCAGCACCCAGGATCTACTTTGATAGCGTGTGTGTGTGTGTGTGTGTGTAATTTAACAACCAGTTCACCCGAGCCAGTGCAAACTGGCTGAATCCCACCACTGGGGTGAACTTTAAATTAGAAATAACTTGTTCTGCTGAATTTGAACAGAATGTAAATGCTAATACAGGCAGTCATTGACTTACAAGCATTTGTTTAGTGATCATGTGAAGTTACAAAGGCACTGAAAAAAGTGATTTATGACCATTTTTCACACTTACAACCTTTGCAGCATCCCCGTGATCATGTGATCAAAATTCAGATGCTTTGCAACTGGTTCATATTCATGGCAGTTGCAGTCTCCTGGGGTTACGTGATCATTTTTTGTAAACTTCTGAGGTAAAGTCAATGAGGAAGCCAAATTCACTTAACAACCATGTTACTAACTTAACCACTGCAGTGATTCACTTACCAACTGTGGAAAGAAAAGTCATAAAATGGGGCAAAATTCACTTAACAACTGTCATGCTTAGCCACAGAAATTTTGGGCTCAATTGTGGTCGAATGTAATTTAGTGGCTCTAATTCAGTTTGAAGCAATTGGCCCTGTACATTTTATTTTATTTATTTATTTTATATGCTGTTTAACTCACTGTCCAATGTACAATGTAATAAAAATAGAAATAGAAAAACAATAGAGAAAAAAATAGAAAAACAATTTAAATTTCAAAAATCAAAAACGGACTAAAAAACAAAGGTTCAAACAGAGCAGGTGTCTTCTCTGTCACTGCACCACCTCCATTCTAAAGCATTTCCACTGGGCCCTGTACTAACTGGCAAAGTGAGGTTTAAAGGCCCTTTTAGAAGACCAGAAAGGTGAGTGAGGCTCTCACCTCTGGCAGCAAGATTTCCACAGGGCAAGGGCCACAGCAGAAAAGTCTCTTCTAGAACTTGCCAGCTGAAATTCCTTCACTGATGGGGTCTGCAGTAGATCCCTTCTGTCAGAACAAGTAAGACAGACCACTCCAATTAGGGCAAGACAGTTTCTTAGATATCCTGGACCCATGCCATAAAGGGCTTTAAAGGTGATAACCAACAGCTTGAATTAGATTTGAACGCAGATTGGCAACCAGTGCAGCTCATGTAACTGTGGGGTTTTCATGTGCTACCCTAGGGGTCTCCTGAAGTGTATGCGCTGCATTTTGAACCAATTGTAGCTTCTGAATACTTTTCAAGGGTAGCTCCATGTAGTATGCATTGCAGTAATCCAGATCAGAAATTACCAGGGCATGAGTGACTGAGTGAGTGCACATTCTACTTGTAGGCTGTTAGAAATCTTAGATCTCAGTTTTCCACATATGACTTTTAATTGACTGAGACTATACAAATCTGCCCATGAGAAAACCATTTGAAGGGTGATTGAAGAGGTAAATCTTTTTACATGGGAGAGGTCTCTATTACAATAAGCACTTAAATCTAATTCTCCATCACAGCAAATGTGTGATGAATCTTCAGCATTAGTTTTATAAACATCTTTAAGAGCGTGCAAAATCTGTTACCTGATTATTTGGAGCATTGGTGACATTTTTCTTATAAACTAGAATTCTCCTCAAGACTTTTAACCTATAGCCTTTGAATGTATAGATGACATATTTCAAATGTTACAACCTTGAATAACATGAATATGTATACGTGCAAATTACACAAATTATATGTTTATGCTTCGTTTTAAGCCACCCAATTTGTTATCCCATAAAATGTTTTTGATTTGACCATAGATGACTCTAGCCAATTGTGGTTTGTTTGGAACACCATGGCTAAATTTAGTACTCTTGATATGTGTGAATTCAGCCCATTTCTGCATAATTCCACTATACTACACTGAACAACAATAAAGAAATATAAAGGAACTAAAATCCTTATATTTGACATTAATAGATTTACTTTCATCTTAGAAACAACATCTGTTTGTGAATGGTTAGAAAAGATTTTTGTATTTATTTGTTTTAAAACACGAATAAAGAAATACAGCTGTTTCAATTGGAAGGCAGTAGTCAACAAAAATTAATATACTGTCCTAGAAGATGGCATGTAGTAAATCTACATCAAAAATAACTTCCTCCAACCTTGATACATAAAACAATGCTGCAGTTGGAGAAGCAGTCTTGTAATTTACATTGTTCATATAAAATGTTATGATTTCATGGAATCAATATTATTTACACAATAATTTAAAGAAAAATTATTCAGCCCATCATTATAATAAATTACACAGCATAACAGGTTCGTATTTTGCAAATAATACAATACTTAGACAGTGACTAGGGGCTGGCAGGGTGTTTATTTTTGTATCTGTCATAAAAGGACTAGATCTTAAGCAGCAGCCTATAAATGATGGTAGATTAGCAGTAAATTGGCTTATTTCCAGTAAGAATCTGACTTGATCCCTTTTTAGCAGGGATTACTTTGGCTGTCCTTTACATGCTGCAAAGAGATGACTCTACAAAATGTATTTGTGTTCATCATAAATAAGTGTTTCTCCAAACTATCCTTTTACTTTTTTAAAAAGCAAGAACTGTAGTTGTTACTACTGCATGCCCTCTACCAATGTCTTCCCAACAATTCTGAGGAGTTATATAATTCTTTAAAAAACATATTACAATTGTAAGCAAATTTCCATAATACAGTTGAACTAAAGTAGGAGGTCTACCATTAGCAGCCCTTAGTTGACTTCAGCTGATCTTGAAAAGCTAAGTAGAGTGGGCTTGAATTGATGTTTGAATGGAGCACATCAAGCAATATTGAGCTGTAGGCTACACTGGGGGAGCAGAAAAACAAATTATTGTAGATGAATATGTTCATGACGTCACCAGCTCCAAGAAGATTTTTACCTTTGGCAACACCTTATACCTGGGTATTACTGTACTTTACACAGAGAAAGATCTGGGTCTAGATGATTTAAGGACAGCAGGGCTGGGAAATACTGCTCAAATTCAAGATAGTGGACACTAGTTGGAAGGGAAAGCTGATTCAATACACCATTAGTCTGATGCCTTATAAAGCAACACACTACTGCACATCAGTAGAGCATGGAATGACTTCTCAACTCACATGGGCTGACAGGACACCAATGAGGTTGTGGTCATGATCTGATTAATCTCAGTGTAGTGTTCAGAATAAGGGAATATGTAATATTTTGGAACATCAAACATAGAACAGTAGTAATTTCCAAAGCCAGTGTGGTGTAGTACAGGGATGTCAAACTCACGTCGTCATGGCAGCATTATGTGATGTATCAAGACTTTTTCCCCCTTCACTAAACCAAGCATGGGCGTGGCCAGCACGTGATGCATCTGGCCCATGGGCCGGGAGTTTGACAGCCCTGGTATAGTGGTTAAGGCACAGGTTGGAAACCAGGAGATCGTATTTCCAGTCCCACCTTAGTGACCTTGGGCCAATCACTCTCTCTCAGCCCTACAAAGGAGGCAATGGCAAACCACTTCCCAAAAAAAAAAAATAATGCCAAGAAAACTGCAGGAATTTGTCCAGGGAGTTGCCAGGAGTCAAAACTGTCTTGAAGGCACAAAACAAAATCTTCCAAACAACCCCCTCCTGTTACATTACTAAAATGATGAAAACATTGGAGTGCCTTCCCCAACTGGGAGCTGTACGGACGTCTTGGATGGCAAGTCCCAGAAGACTGATTAGGAATTCTGGAAGTTGCAGTCTCAATAAATCTGAAAGGAATCAAGTTAGTAAAATGGATTGGAGTAGTTTTGTGTAAAAAAAAAAACCCCGAACACAGTTTGACACCGGTACTCAAAACAACTTGAAGGTTTAGGATTTTTTTAAACTTAAGTATGTATGTTTGGAATCGAGCTTCAATTGGCGGATCTCAGGGTAGCATAATAGTTAAACTATACAAGGATATTCTGCAAGTCTTAATTTATCCCCAGTCCACTTTTACCAGGTAAACACTGAGGAGGGTGGTGGAATTACCTTATGGCCTCTTTAGAATTGTCATGTTAATTAACCCTACAATTTCCCAAGAAACTGAAATGGCTAAAGAATAATTTAGTTACTGGTCTCCTAAGATAAATTGAAGCAAATCATGGGGCTCTTAAGATCTGAGTGTTCTTTTTCAGCTTCTTTACCTCCCAAATGTCATATCCTGGTTTGTTAAATGATGATAATTGAAGAGGGAATCATTCCAGGGTCTACTTCTGTCTGCCCCCTGTGGAAGCTGTCAGCTATAAGAAAACTTCGGGTGAATGTCATAACAATCCAAGTATGTCCTTAGGACTTAATACAGAACCATTTCCATAAACTGCAAATTCTGGTGAAGAAGTGCAGAATGTCCATCTAGAGTCCAACTTGTTTGGCAGTGCTGAGATCAGGTGCAGGTTCATTATTGTCCCTTCACTGTAAATAGAAAGGAACAAAATGTCCTTTGCTCATTTGATAGGCCATTCCCTGAAACTTTCTGATCAATCCTTGCCAATCCCTCTAGTGATTTCCATCATCACTAAATTCCACTTGGATCCATTTTTTTTCTTGAATAGAACTGAATGGGATTCTCTCAGGCAGAGAAAGGGGAGCCCCAGGTCCAACAGAGTATTTTCACAGAGGCATGCTCTCCCTTTTTTCTCTGCTAGCAAATGCCACAAACCTTGGGCTCTCAAAAACCATTAGACCAGGGATCCCCAACCCCTGGGTCGAGGCCCTTTTGGAACTGGGCCACGGCTCATTTGGAACTGGGCCATGCTAGCGGTGGGTAAGTGTGCATCTCTACTCACGTGCAGCTCCACTCGCATGAGCAGCGAGCTCTGGGGTTTGCAGCCCCATTTGCCTGAGTGGTGGGCACTGGCACTTGCAGCCCCACTCATGTGAACGCACCTACCACTCACACAAATGAAGCTGCACGCATGCACGTGCACACCTGCCCCTCACGTAAAACCACCCCTTCTCTCCCCCCCCCCCACATGCCAGGCTGTC
>JANHFM010006134.1:321145-332549 GCA_032468115.1 Grayia smithii | reverse complement strand
CAGAATTCTCCAGCTAGCATAGCTATGCTGGCTGGAGAATTCTGGGAGTTGAAGTCCACAAGTCTTAAAGCTGCCAAGTTTGAAGACTTCCGGTCTATTTCATAATCTCTATATAACAATACACCAGATTTGATTTCCTCTGCTTTTATAAGCAACATGCATCTATCTTCTGCATCCCAGCTTGTAGCCTCAGAAACTGTTTCCACATCCACAACATAGAGATGTTATGGCACATTTGATAAGATGTTAGATGACCACCCAAGGGAGCCAGGTTCAAGTCTACTCTCAACCATGAAAACTCATTTGGTGACCTTGGCTAATTACACTCTTTTAATTTAAACTTAATCAACTCTCCACCTCCAATTCATGGGCCATGCTAGTGTTTAAGATTAGAACCATACAATATGAGTCTACCTTAATCATGGAACTCACTATATAACTTTGGGCAGTCATTCTCTCTGAGCCCTACTCTAATTATGGGGTTGTTCTTGTGGGAATAAAGTGTGGAGAGATCCCCATGGAAGCACCTTGATCACCTACTGGAATAGCATGATAGAAATGTAGATAATAATAATAATAATAGTAATGCATTGCATACTAGTCAATTGCAAAAGACAGCTTTATTAAGAACAGCTTACATCTTGCAGCAATAACTGTGATACCATCAAACATCCATATCTGCCTTTCCCAGGACTTTGGAAAGAACTTGATAGGTAGACAAAAATGCCAAATCCAATGTGATCATCTGGGTGAGTGTACAACAAACCATGCATTGCACACTATAACCCAGATTAGATCTATGATGAAAAATTTCTAATTGCTGAATTTTAGTTCTCACCAAGCGGTAAAACAAACATGGCCAATGGTGAGATACTAGAAGTTACAATTCAGCAATATCTGGATAGATAAAAGTTCTCTACTCTTGCTATAGATCTTTGGCCTGAACCAATAAGATTCCCAATCAACAATATCCCTTTTTCTCCCAGGAGCTACATTCCTCCAAAAGCTCATAAACAAGATATGTGCATGAAGTCAGTAGCTTTCGCGTCCTATTGCTCTTCAGAAACTCATATTGAGTGACATATTAATGACTGTCAATTTGGTTGTTTCCGATAGTCCATTGTTGAATTGAGAGGAAGACCACTAGGTTCCACATCTCAGACTTGAGCTTCTCTGAGGAAATGGAATAGGCTTCTGGAATGTGACCATTAAACATGTCATGGTTACTGCTTGAAAGAACATATCCTAATCTATGAACATATTCTTCAACTAGAAGTTACTGAGCCAATAATTCATATAAGAGGGTCCAAAAGGTAGAGAAAGAGCCTCAATAACAATCCCACTGAGAAATCTTTCATGCCAATCCAAACTTGGATAGGATGATCCTTACGATTAGATAACTGTGTACAGACATCAAGTTAAACATGCACAGGATTTACTATAGTGTCTAGTATAATATCATAAACCCAGCTTGTTTTGCTCAGTTTAGCAAAACATGCCTTAAGTCAAACAAGCTCCTAACTAGGTAAGACTCCCCCCAAAAAATGTTTCCTCTCATACAAGGTCTGAAAGGATTAAGGTTACTAGAAATAGCAATCAAAAGGTGTATGTACAAGGCTAGTAAGGCTGGGGAGTTTCTTAAGGGGAACCGAAGGATTAAATGCTTGGAAACTGACAATGAATCATAAAGCCTTTCCCCTCTACTGAAGATGACTCAGATGTACTGCTGGTGGCTGAAATTAAAATCTTAAAGATTAATTGTCTTCAGGTAATCTTTTGGCAAGAGCCAATTCCCTACTTCAGTATTATGAAAGAGAACATCATTCAGTTATTGTAATAGATTATTCTGTTTTAAATGAAGGAAATATGTTCCTGAAAAATTGGAAAACTGTACAGTCTTCAAAGCACAATGTAAAAATATCTAAAAGAAAAATGCTGATTCAATTACAGAGTTGTTTTTAATAGGGAAGCCTGCCATTTCCACCTCCCTTTGGAACATTTGCCCCCAAGAAATACAGCAAGCCCCCATTCTCCTCATCTTCTGGAAAGTTTTAAAAACATGGCTCTGCTGTCTTGCTTGGGTCTCACTGAAGATTATATAGCCGTGGAGCTGGTTAGCATCCTGAAGGCCCCCCCTTTGCCTTTTTTTAATTAATTAACTTTTAATGTTGAATTTTAACCATATCTGTCTCTTTTTAAATTTTATATGCAGTTTTTATGTTTCAATATTTTTATTTGTACATTGCCATTACTCTGTGAGAAAGATGTGCAGCTGCTAAATTTGATAAATATATAAATGAACATGGATATGGTCTATCTTTATATTTGCTACTTTTTTAAAAAAAATATTTCTGTTATATCCTTGGATACAGAATACAAGATAAAAACATCTTTAAAAGACTAAACTCCACATCTCAGGAGCGCTTAGAGAAGAAAAAAAAATATTAAGGCTTCTTGTAAATGCCAGGGCTGCGTGGAAGGGAGAATAATACATGTTCTTTTCTCCACAACTCTATGGAACTTGCATGGGTTCTGGGAAGCTGAGATGATTAACCATTGGCTCACCTCGTACTTCAGAAGAAAAGCTACAAAGACAGATTACCCATGTTTATTGCAGAACTACAGGGCAGACATCCTTCTTCTGACAGGAACTCCTGCCCCGTTCCACCACCTGGCCCTTGGGATTTTCTTACTTCCTTTGCTAGCCCTGGCACCAAAGTGACCTGCCATGATTTCTCCAATTCCCCACAAACTCTCTGCTGGGGAGCCTCAAAGCAACATAGAGAGAAGTAGATGTAGAAGCAGCTTAGGGTAGTAGATGGTCTTACAATCCCACCATGCTCTGAGGGCTGGGACAAGTAAAAGCCGGTCTTCAAAAGCTGCATGCTTAGGCGTAATGAAGTAGTAGTCATCCATGCAGATTTGCTAACTGAAGCAGCTGGCTTATCCTGTCTTAATTGTAAGGCATGTCCAGCGAATCCCCCACTGCATCTGGAGCAACGAACTAATTTGGAGGTTCAGGTATTAAGGCATATCCAACTCTTATCTTCCAACATCTCCCCTGCTGCTGGCAGCCACTTTCTATGCCTAAAAGTATGGCTTACCGTGTGGCCTCCCTTGCTTTAAAATCATTTGGATTTCTTCTTTTCATAGAGATGAGTGCACATCCTGTTGTAATTCTCAATGGACAGAACACCGTAGCAGCCTATTACTGTTCCACTTCCCAGGCCACGCAATAGGTAAGCCCGTTGGGGCACAGCCCTGTGTTACAAGACTGAGAACTAAAGTCCCAGGGGAATCCACGCCAGCACAATCATCTCTCAAACCATCCCTTCTGCTTTTTCCCCCCCGTTGAAATTTCAAATTCCAGTTTGTGGACAAAGTCCTACCTATCTGAGAATATAGATCTCCGACCACTGACCAAACTCCATTCCAAGTGACAACCTAGTTATGCTTTTTCCCCAGGCTCTGACATTCAGTGTTTGGAACTGCTGGGGTAGATTGCAAATCAGCTTGTCTCGACTTGAACTGCTGTGCACTTTGAAAGAATGGATACTGGCTACTTGTGTGACTTCAAAGTCGAACGTTGGGGAAGAGGATTCCTTCTGATTGCCAGTAACAAAGCAGGTAGGAAGATCCCCGACGCCTGCTTTCACAGCTCTATTTCAAAGGAAAAAGATGAAAACATCTATTGTGCTTGAAGTAGTCATTTTGGGCCATACCTTAAGATTAAAAAAGGCAAGACAATGTGAAGGGGGGCAGGGTACTGAAAGCCGAAGAGATAGGAAGAACGAATTCTTCCAATCGGAGGCACTTGATGTAGTTAACAGATAACTTCAGTACAGCTTTCTCACTCTTCATCCCTTCCTATTCTCTTCAGATTAGGGCAAACTTACTTTTGTGCTAATCATTTCTTGGCCAGGTTATCTCAGATGAAAAAATTAACAGAAAATAGTTTACTGCATGACTTGCTCACCGCAGCAAGAAATGACACCAAAAGCTGTCAAGCAAAATTTTCAACCAGCTTGCTCTTTTAAGATCTTGTGTGGAATCTACCTTTAAACAGTGTGTATGTGTATGTGTTTTAAAGGATGATTTTTCCCTCCCCCTGTAAAGTCAATATTTTGCTCCTGCCCCTTTTCCATGACCTGAGGATATATTTGCTTTTTGGCTATTTCCAAAAGGAGATGATACTCCTTCCCTCCCCAGCCTGTATTTTGTCAGACTTTAGTAAACAGGGATTGTCTTTCCACACCATCAAATCCCATTTGCCTTTTGCCTAAATTCATGTCTTAACAATTACAGAGCCCTTTCCCCCTTCCCCCATGTGTTAATAAGCACCCCTGTGGAATTCTGCTGAATCAGAAGAGTGCAGGACATTTATGGGTTACTAGCCAACTTGGTGGGGGGAGAGAAGCAGGAGTAGATGTCAGAGAGACAATCCACACTGCCACTCATAAAGGGGTCAGGCATACAATGTATGAATCTGGAGCTCCAGACACACACAGCTTGCAAACAGCTAATTTCTGCCTCTTTGAATGACAACTAGGAGTTGTGGCTGCGAGGCTAAGCAAGGCTGTTTAATATTTGCAGTTGGCTTCCAAGGGACAGTGTTGCTAGACTAGAGTGTGGAAATCCTGCAAAGGATCACTAGAACCGCATTTCCACAGGAAGTTTCATGTACTTGGGATTAACTTTTTTTTTTAAAAAAAATACTAAATCTCAAAGCTAGGAATTTCTTACAAAGCAACATCTACGGTCAGATTTTTTAAAAAAACTTAAGTTGCCCTAGCAGACTTTTTAGGCCTCTCAAAAGATTCAAGGAAAATGACCTTTAGTGAAAAAGGGCTCAGGAAAGATACCTATAGGGGGGAAAAGCTCATGGGATTCCCATGGCTTTAATAAAACTGCAAAGTAAATAGGAAGCCTATAAGCAAAACCTTTCCTTTCTCTTTAAATTACCAACAAATCAAAACTGCTTCACTCAGCTCCATAAATGTCATTTGTACTACGCAGCTGTTTAAGACAAAGCTGCAAAGCTCCCAAGACTGGCAGACTTCACATTCCTCTTTGATAATAGTACAACTTGCCAACCAGCATCTCCTTATGGCAGCTTTTCCTAATCTGGGTGTCTTCCAACTGTCTGGATCATCTCTTGTTATTGAGTATCAGGAGGAGTAAGATAATTCTGATCCCCCAAATACATACGTCTGGAGAGTATCCGGACTGGACCAAAACTAGGCTCCCTTAATGTAAACTACAACATGATTTTTGTGCTAAAGGAACATTTAAAGGTGGCTAGAATTTGTGGGATATTCTCAGTCAGCTAATCCATGACTTGAATATAAATTAGCAGAACATCAAAAGTTTTAATAATTCACACAGCCATTTGCAATGGATAGAAAGATGTGTGTAAAATAAAACAAGTTAATTTATTCTTTTATCAACCATCCCTCCCATCCTAAATTTGATCATCATATACTGTGAATTACTAATAGCACAATTGAGGATTACTTTGGGGAACAACATAATGATTAATATATAAGGACTCCTGTTCTTTAGGAGAGCCATGGCTTCTAGAGGTTTTCTTTTTAAAATTTATCCTGCTTTCTTTACAGATGACTAAATCATAGCATTCTCCATTTGTAAGTTTCCTATGTTTCCCCCATCATATCTTGCCTTTATTTATCAAGGAAAATCCATACAGACTAAAAAAAAAAATCTGAAACTGCTTCACCTTAGCTTATTAATGTTTGGAGGCATTAAAATACAATGGCTAAACCATTTTGGCCAAAATTACAATTTAATGATTGAAATATTGAAATTTCATTCTAACCTTGGAAATGTGACATTCTTCAGGATTTGAAATGGATATGTTTCTGCACGATAAGATAGCAATGAAAATAAAAATTCATTCCATAGTTATTAACAAACTTTTTATTTAGATCTGTGGAAAGCTAAACTTGAAGGCATTTTTTTTTGCAAAAGTCAATTATAAAATTGGGTCAATTAGGAAGGGAAGCTGCTGATAGTCAAAGCTTTTCCTGGATTCATTGAGAAATAGCTAAAGATTGAATCTGATTTTGGGTAGAGAAGAGGACAAGCAAAACCACTTCACCAGGAACGAACTAGGATGAAATACCTTGACAAATGAGTAGCCATTGCTCTCTGACTCAAAATTAATCCTTTGTGCTATTTGCTATTTACCATTTTGTTATCAGAAAGATCTGCTTGCAGACTTTAAAAGAAAAACTTTGCTTTTATATATCAGGTCTCTGATATTCCCATTCATTCAAGAAAATAAATGTTTTCAGCACTAGCTCTGAATTTCTCACTTCTCCGTAAAGGGGGAATAATATGTAGTTTGTTGGTTTTTCTCCAAGCTATTATTCTCCAGATCTGTTGGATTTCAACTTCTATCATTTCCAAACAGCAAGATGCTGTTAATTAGAAAAAAGGCAGTCTATTGTACCTGAAATGTAACAAGTTGCTACCGATTGAAGGCTACCTTGAATTAACACTTCTGAAGCCTCCAGAAACTTCAAAACATTGCCAATTATTTTTCCATGTATCACATGGATATATCAGATGTGTGGTTTTTAATACATAACTAAATTGTAATCATAATATCTATTTTAAGGCTTTGATCAAATGTAAATGAAATAAAATGAACTTTCCATTTTGTCTTGAATTTGCCCACAGTTTTGGGAAGCACAGTTACGATATTGGTATATCAGAAGCCAAAGGCAGCCTTTGATGCAGGAAAAGATGTGTGTCTCTGTACTGGCAAATGTATGATATTTGCCAGTACAAATGATGAATTTATCCAGAATGATTTCCAAATGTTCTATACTAGGGGTGTCAAACTAGTGGCCGGCAGGCCGGATGCATCATGCACAGGCCACGCCCACCCCAGCTCCGCGAAGGGGAAATATGTTGTGATTTGTTACGTGATGACAATGTGATGTTGTGAGTTTGACACCCATGTTCTGTACAATGATGGCCTTTAATTCTATTATCCTCTTATTTTGGCTTTTTTATTATTCTTTTTATTTTATTATTGCATTATTGTTTTCTTTTGTTGTGTTTTACATCTCATGCTTTTCTTTTTTGTAATGCTTCCACTGAATTGTAAGCCACCTTGAATTAATTTTGAGGGTTGGGTGGCTATAGAAATAAAATCAAAATCAATTTGAAGCAAGGACGTCTTAATTCTTAAATCAGCCTGTTAGGATCTCTTCATCAGTTTCAGATGAAAAGTTGCTTGTACTATCCAAAAGTGCTGTGCAGTGATTCAGTCTTCCCCTTTGTAGTGAACTTTCCTTGGAAATGAAAGATACGAAAGGGTGAACAATACCTGGATTGCTATAAATCACATCTGCACATTCTCTAAAAAATGTTAAAAAGAAATGTTTTTGATTTCACATTTACACCACCTGCCTGGCACCAATTAAAGCAGCCATGTCTTGTTTATAGTTTCCATTCAATTAAAGCAGTAGCATCTTTTTGAAGTTTCGCCTGGAAGCTGGAAAAAGAGATGTGGCTGCTTTAATGAATAACAGGAAGACTGTGTACTTGGGTTAGTTCAGAAGATCTTTTTCCAAAATATTTTTGAGCTCCACAAAGCACTATTATAAAAGTCCTTGACTGAGGGAGGGGAATTGCCAATCAAAGCATTGTCTTGAAACTTCTTTTAACCACCAAATTATAAAAACCCGATAATATATTATCTAATAGAGAGCTTCCCAAAATGAGAAATATACGCAGACAGAATCCAGGAGAGGAGTGAAGACATTTTTAGTTGTACATTCTTATAATGAATCCACTTTCCCAAAATTTCATTGAATTGTTTTCATTGCTTATTATGTTCATTTTAATATCTGGATCTTATTGCAAAAATTTTAGAACGGAACTCTGCACTTTTTGAAAATGTTTTTTAAGGAATGCTTCCAACTTCATATAAGGATAACATATTTTTGCTATTAACTTTAAGGATTGGATTAATTAAAACTGGAACATCTTTTTTCAGGCTACATTAATGGGTAATATGCAGATGCTTTCCTTCCACTTATGGAAAGTCCTAAATTATTTTTTTCAAAGGTTTAAAAAAAGGTTTAAAAACAATATTAAGGCTTGTACTTTAAAACCAAATGATAAAAATTCTTTAGCCAAATTACTTTTAAAAAGGCTTAGGCTCATTAAGGTGCAAGAATATAAGGCCGAGTAAAATAGCTTTTAGTGAAGATAGGAATTTAGAAAACGGAGCACAGATTTCATAGGTTTAACAAATTCTCTCCCCAACCCCCTTTTTGTCATATGACTGGTGACTGGAGTTTCACATAGTTGTTTGTTCCAGCCCTGATTTCCTGAGTATTATCTATTGATCTAGCCTTGGGTGTCTAGACCAGTTATTTCAAGAAGGTTCCTGTTTATTCCAAGATATGTGATATTGGGAGAAAATGAAATGGACCCAGGACTCTTCTCCTTCCCTGAAGAAATTATAGTGACCAACTGCTCTGTAAAGAAGAACAAGAAAGCCATTAATGCTATGGATGGAACCCTGTTTCTCACATGATTAAAAGGGAACCATGTACCTGCTCCCAGAGGCTTCTTTCCTCTTGTGTTGTATCTTCTGCAATTTATCTCTGAAGGGGCGGAATGTTTGGTTTTCATTATTAATTAAGCCACTTGGATAGCTTTTGTGGTGAAAGCACTAGTTATTGCTACATAAATACAAAAACTAAAAGCCAAACAGAAACCAATAATAACACCCACAAACATCCCAAAGGAATTATTGGATTTTTTTCCCCACTGAGAAATATATATATAAAAAAGAATGAAAATACATCTTTGACACAGTTTTGCAAATTCCACAGCCCAAATTAAAATCTTCCTAAAAGACAACATGGATTGGGTCAGGAATATTCAGAGATGGAATAGAAAATGAATGCTGTTCCAAAGGATGAGAACAGATATGCTTCCAAAGTCCACATGATGGCGTTATTTTGTCATTGGGGCTTATGGCTTGCCAACGCTGCCAAATATTATAGGATAAAGAAAATCAGTTGGAGAAAGAGAATCCTGTAACTATCCAGGATCTGAATATGAAGGGTTTTATAGATGATAACCAACAATTTCTTGAATTGTTCCTGAAAGTCAGTTCAGCTTCTGAAGTAGAGGTGTCACATGGGCAAACTGAGATGTGCTCATAACTACTTGGATCACTCAATTCTGGACCATCTGAACTTTCCAAGTGGTCTTCATAACCAACTCCATGTAGACGGTGTTACAGTAATCCAAACAAAAGGTATCTGAGATATATATGGCCATGAAAAATCATACCTGATTCAGAAAAGGACATAAATGGTTCAATAGATGTATTTATGGGAAAACTTTCTTGATTACAACTATCAGTAAGATGTAGAGATCTAGGAGGGCCTTCACATTATGTAGAAGTTCCACTTTGGCAAGAACAGCCACATGAAGAACTAAGGTCATAAAGGACCAAGAGAACCACTAATATTGCATTTTACTTCAGGACTTTTTCTTAAAGTAATTACAAAAACATTTCAAACTGAACCCAATTTTAGGCCTCTTTAACTATCATGGCTTTCAGTACAGCTTGCAATTTTAGAATAAAAAAAAATACTGTCCAGAGGGGAGATCTTTATTTTTTTTAACTATTGATCTTTTAACAATAATTAATAATTAATTTAACAAATGTTCAAGCTAAAAGCCCCCCCCCACCCCCCGAATTTTGAAACACATAATAAGCTGCTTGGTCAATAAGATTAGATAAGAAGGACTGAGTGCTTAAATTCAGATTTTACTTTTTATCCATGCCAGATCCCAAAGCAAAGTGCAGGTAAATGAGTGAACGAATTAGTGGGGTGGAGGAAAAAGGAGTTTGGGCTTTTCTAAAATGAATAGATATGATTGGGTTATCCTAGAAAATTGAAAGAGCACTGAAAAGGGCACCAAGGAGCCTCAGGAGAAAAATATCACCCAGATAGTTCTGTAATATACAATGTCAGATATAGAGAATCTATATTTTTCTTGATGTTCATTACTGCAGTTTCCAAATTTCTAAACCGCTGAGCATGGTAGTTGGGACTATAGCAGGTTTATATCAACAGTATTTATATGGCCACAAGATTGTCTAATGTTGGAAAATAGCTTATTTCCCATTCAAATCTGACAGGAATGGAGACTGACACATTACTTACTGCTATAGGAAAGTACAGTTTAGGATTTACTGGAATTGCTGGTCCTGTTCCAAAGTAAGCTGGAGTTTGAGTGTTTAAACTTTAATATAAATAAATAAGAGATATAATGTATTTATATACGGTCCCTCTAATAATGTAACCATATTTTATTAATTTTAAATTTTTATTTATCTTAAGTATATAGTTTAGGCTTTAGAATCAACTGTTTAGATTAAGATCTTTTCACTTTCACTCAGATAAGGAGCAGCTATTGAAACAACTTGCAATAAACCCAGGTCATTCAAAATAGCTAGGTCTAACTTTAATGAAACACCACCTAAACAAAATAATATTGCTTTTTCCTGCTGTTTGATTTTCCTAGCAAGCATCTTAAGCTAATACCCTGTTCTGCCATAAAATAATTAAATTATGCTATAGTCATAAAATGCACCATTTAAGTTAACTGAGTATTTCAACAAACTGTACCATGGGTGGTGGCATGTTGAAGCCACAAACCTTTATAAATCAATCATCAACTGATAAACAATACAATCATTAACTTTCAGAACTGGTGTCCCCAAAGCTGGTTTCATGGAAATATGCTGAGGGTGGATAATACTGGGTAATTTAATTAAGGTGGAGAAATAGCTGGTAAGGCATGAACCCATACTTAAAGAGAAGTACAGTATTAGTGAAGACAAGAAGTATTTTGAAAAAAAAGTAAGTGGAAAAAAAGATCCCAAAATTCATTTAACTCTTCTCTGATAATTCTTTTTCCTGTCTGCACAAAACAAAGTGACTACAGATACTACACATTTTCATATATGTAAAAATTTCAGCAAACTGCATTTCCTAAAGTAAAATAATACCTTTGGTATCTCCAATAAGGGGACTTTACGTTAGGGTCAGCAGATATTAGATCAGAGCAAGGGTTTCTTCACATAATCATTGGAATTATAATAATTATGTAAATCACACCTGAAAGTGTTTCATGTACTAACTATGAAATTGTGCCACAGAGGATTTTGGTTTTGCCAGGTTCACAGATTCCCCAAAAACAATGTTTTTCATGGACTGCTCTCAATTGTACATTGTACTTGGATTGTACGACGGTGGAGGCATATAAAGTAAAGGTAAAGGTTCCCCTCGCACATATGTGCTAGTCGTTCCCAACTCTAGGGGGCGGTGCTCATCTCCGT
>JANHFM010006134.1:273941-291121 GCA_032468115.1 Grayia smithii | reverse complement strand
GACGACTTCCCCCCCCCCCAAAAAAAAAAAAATATTGGAGGCAAACATTGCAGGAGAGTTGACAAATCTTTCATTTAAATCTGTATGAACTTTTAATTCTCCAGGCAGCAAATACTACTTCAAGACTGCCAACAATTTTAATTTTCACAGTTCCTGTATCATTAACATTGATCCTCATATGTTGATGAATAATGTCTGCCAATGTCTTGAAGAACTTTACTCTGCACTTTACCTTGTGTGAATGGACATCATGGACTACCAATCTTAGCCATATCCCTTTTTAAAATATTCCACTCATGGTAAAAAGGTAAAAATTGATCTGTGGAGGGCAACCCTAGCCATTAGGAAGGAATGACTACTGGGGAGGGGGAGGACATTTTATGAATATTTCCAGTGAAGGGCTCCATGTGCTATAAAGCAAGTGGCATTTGGTATCTACTGTGTTTCCTTTCTTTTTCTTTCTTCTTTTGTAAGAAAAACTGAAAGCAATGGATGAATTACTATTCCATTACTATTGTTTTCCAAAGAAAAGTGAAAAACCATAGTAGAAAACTACATGTTGAAGATGAAATGTCTGTTGCATAAAATTCCACAAACAATATAGGGAGAATACACAATAAATGGTTTTCCTTCATAGACCCTGCAGGAATCATGAAAAAGGAGGTCTAATACATCAATTAATGTTGGGGTATTTTACTTCTGCTTTAAGATGGAAAATATTTGCTGATCCACTTTGGAAAACAAAGTAGCACGAGTCTGAGGACATTTAATATTATCTCAGAATCATAGATATTCCTAGGTAGAAGCTTGTATGCGTTATTTCAGGCCATTCTGTGGGTTTTAGGAACTTTGCTTTCCTCAGGTTTAAACAGAGACAGTCTCAAGTGTTCACAGAGAAAGAAAAATGTTGTCTAGAAATGGGAAGACTAAAAACAGGATTGCCAGATGATTGACTGAATAATCTGTGCTACCAGACATAAGAATAAATGAATTATCTGTGGAAGTTCATCAAATTGGCATGTTCTTGAACAGAAGCATAAAATGAATAGTGTTAATGCCCTAAATCAATTTTGGTTATGGATAGATCCTGATACACAGCTGATTGAGGGTCCTGGATAAGGAGCCATCCAAAAGGCATCCATTTTTTCTTAAGGATGTCTAAATGATCATTTCAGCGTGGATGTAAACAGAAATGCCTGAAGTTGTGTTTATAAACATCTGGATGATTCTTTCTGTCTGGACTGTGATAATTATTCATCCCCTTTAATGTCAACCTGTTGTTCAAACATTTTTCTCTCAGAGTTGAAGGTGTATAATCACATGATTAAAATGTATCTCCTATGTTCCAATGTGATCTCTTTAATGGATAAAGGCAGCCAGTTCGCACCACTTCTGGAGAACCGATTGTTAACTTTCTGAGCAGTTTGGTGAACTGGTTGTTGGAAGAAATCATTAGTGCAGAGAACCGGTTGTTAAATTATTTGAATCCCACCACTGGATAAAGGGAACACTTTGAGATTGAATCATTTCAACAAGAAATTATACATTTCAAAAAGAAAAAACTGG
Source organism: Grayia smithii (assembly GCA_032468115.1). Lineage (NCBI taxonomy): Eukaryota > Metazoa > Chordata > Lepidosauria > Squamata > Grayiidae > Grayia > Grayia smithii. Next base: position 289,555 of record JANHFM010006134.1, on the reverse strand, counting down.
AAAAGTATTGTATCGATGGATCTGCTTTATTTATTTAAAAAAGAGAGCAACTTGTGAATCAATGAATCAATGGAAGGAGGAATTACATCTTTGGAAATAAAATCTGTGTGAGAACAGTTTATTGAGATTACAAACTATGTTTCTGTAATGTGGAATACCCAAAAGTATTTGGCTAATCTGAACCAAATGGGTTTTTCTTAATGTTAGAAAATCATCCATCCATTCAACTTTGCTTGCATGGTTACAAACGTTAATATAAGGTGAATGAAAGGATCTGTATAAACTAATTTAAATGTCTTTTTTTACTCCTTAGGCACAATATTGTTCTGTAATGTCTAGTTAATGGTCTGTTGTATTTTCAGTCTGATGTCAATATGTTAAAGCTGCTCTTGGTTATAAAAAATGACAGACAATTTAAACATAAGTAAAAAATAAATATTTACCTAGCTATAATGGCTATAGACATAAAATAAATATTTACCTGGGTATAATGGCTGCAAATGGAACCATTACATTTGGAAGGACATCTAGGCTTGCATTCATGGGGATAAGGAAATGTGTAGTGTTGCTTCTCATAATACCAAGATTTTACTAGGTCCATCACTGAATAGTACCTACAGAGGACCATACACAGAGTATGAATTATTCATTTCTTTTCATAAGAGAAGCAAAGGAATCCAATATCCAAATCATTTGACAGGGGAAAATGGCATATGGTGCCACATCTACATCTTTTCTCCCCCAAGTGATCAAATATGGGTATCTCTAGAATCCACTACTAATATCTGCAATTTCAACACAACTAGACACATAAACTGGAAAGAATCAGATAGATGGAAGGATTACAAACCTCTGGGTACCTTTCTCTGCCTCTCTCCTTGACTCACCCCATTGTCAGGACAACTCAGCTGCCAATCAAGTGGCAGTATTGGATAAGAGTTGTGGTTGGGGGGGGGGAAACAAGATGGCTTCTGGGCAGCTGTGCAGCCAGAGGCCTTGCAAAGAAGAGGCTGAATAATAAAGCCAAAGCCCAGGAGTGAAAGTAAAGAGGCAAGTGAAAGAATAACTGAAAAGAAACAATAGGAAAAGAGGCTGCAGCTAAGAAAAATGGGAAGAGAGAAGAGTTTATTTCTTTCCCTCAGAATAACATGAGACAAAAGTTCTTCAAATGGTTTCCCTCAACTGGAACAAAGCTTTGGAAGAAGACAGAAAGAGTCCAGAAGTCCAGCCAGGAACAGACAAGGAGAAACAATGAAGAAAAAACGAAGAAATTGACAGAAGTACAAAGCAGACATTAAAGAATTTATGGAAAGTACTTAAAACAGAAAATAGTTTTATTATTAAGATTCACATCTACAATGTTATAGGTATTTATAATTTACAATTTCTTGTTTTATTTGTAAGCTTCCCTTTTTTAAAAATAGATATCTCTCCCCCTCCACTTCTGCCCCTCTAAAAAATTAGGAAACGCAATATGCCACATCTACTATCTTATGACAAAGAAGAAGAAAAACTAATGGGGAAAATAAAAAAGTCCTTTGCTTAACATAAACATTGAAGAATTCACAAGCTGCTTTTTATGAGGCCATGGAAAGGGAAAGGAACAGCTGAAAGTGTGCACAGGAGTGTGAATACACACTATAGCCATGCTTTCCACAAAAGAAGTTTTAAAGACTGCACTGTGGGTTCTGTGTAGCCACAGCACCTATATGCATACTGAGATCATAAAGAAATGCATAGTCAGAAGACCATAGTTGATTTATTTGCTAAGGTTATATAGGACTAAATAGAGGTGGACTACCTTGTTAATCTGATTTGGGTTTTTTTTGTTTTGTTTTTTTAATGAAGTAACTTCTCTGGAATTCTGCAAGAAGTTTGGCTCCATTTGACATCACAAAACACCCAAACATTGCTGAAAGACACTCCTTACCTGCCAGAGTGTATGGCAAGGTTTTGCCCAATCAATGTCATCAGTTGTGGAGGTCCATGTTCCCATAGGCACCGTTTTGCCCAGGCTTCTGCAGATCTGGCTAGCTTCTCATCCCATATCTTTCATGAGAAATGAGAAAAACAAGAATAATTTAAAAAGCAACATATAACAGGCAGTTGACTACCATATAGATGATTCATCACCCTATCTTAAATTTGATGCATGCCACAGGACAAAGAAATATGGAAACATAAACTAAATATGGCCTGGAAGACAATGTTAGTATGAGTAAGATTTTTTTCTTCTCTTTTGCAATTTATATTTCTTTGAGTATAACTTGGCAAGGGCAACTATTTGCAGTTGGCTGACCCAGAACTAACTAACTTCCTTCTTTTCTTCCTGAAAATATTGATATATACAAACAATAAAGATTTGTTTCTGAAGAACCAGTAGACCACAGCTTTCTTCTTGATAAGTTACAACAATGTTCGCTAGAAAGAACCACTTCTAGAAGGATTCACAGGATCCTGCCTGCCTGCTTATCTACCAACCAACCACCTATCTACCTACCTGGATGACAAGAGATTTGGATGTGGATTGCTTGCTTACAGAGACATTTTGAATACTAAGCTGAGAATTGCAGGTAGTAGGTTGCCTATCTCTGGCTACAGAAGCATCAGCTATAGTAAGTAATATAATTCAATTTCAATTGCTTCATTTCAGGCTGAGGGCAGAAAATTAAAGAGAATTTTAATGGATTTTAAATCATCTAGCTAAAATTGAGTATGCCTGGACATCTATTTAGCACACTTTCTTAATGCAAGCAGACTTTATATTTGAGAAAAAATGACCTTTCCTTCTTTTTCCTTCCTAGCCCAAGGCTATCCTACCATATTAGAGGTCATCAAAATATTCAATTATTGTCACCAATATTACCTGAGCATCATGCATATGCTTATAAATTAATGTGGAATAACAGTAATTCTACCTCCAGCTCATTTCACAGCTATTCCTCATCACTGCTTCCAGATTCATAAATATGTAATCTATGAATCCAATGCCAGATATTGAAGCATACTCAAATAAAAAGTATGCCATATACTTTCAGATTTGATTTTAAAACATTAAACTGAATAATCAATGCTTTACCACATTACTTAAAAGTTTCATAAATACTTATAAGGTTTCCCTAAGGTAAGAATTTTTCAAAAACTTAACTCCCAAATGATTACTGAAAAAGATGACATACAGCTTCAGAAATTTCTCTTGCTACTTAACTAGCGAAAATACAAGTATCCTTGCATTTTTCCTTATGTAACACAACTTTTTTAAAAAATACAACTTTTTTAAAAAAAACACCTTAAGTACATTGATGGAGTGCTCACATTGAATAGAATAGAATAGAATAGAATAGAATAGAATAGAATAGAATAGAATAGAATAGAATAGAATAGAATGACAGTGTTGGAAGGGTCGTTGGATGTCTTCGAGTCCAGGGGAGTCCAGCTTTGCTGGCTGGGGAATTCTGGGAGTTGAAGTCTTCCAGGCTTAAAGTTGCCAAGGTGGGAGACCGCTGTTCTAGTCCACTCCCCCTGCTCAGGCAGGAAACCCTATACCATTTCAGATAAATGGTTGTCCAATCTCTTCTTAAAGACTTCCAGTATTGGAGCATTCACAACTTCTGGAGGCAAGTTGTTCCACTGACTGTCAGGAAATGTCTAAGTTGCTTCTCTCCTTGATTAGTTTCCATCCATTGCTTCTTGTCCTGCCTTCATGTACTTTGGAAAATTGACTTTGTTACTTTGCGGTAACCCCTGAGATATCGGAACACGGGCACCCTTAATCCTTTTCATTAAACTAGACAGACATAATTCCAGCAACAATTCTTTATATGCTTTAGCCTCCAGTCCCCTAATAATCTTTGCCACTCTTCTCTGCACTCTTTCTAGAGTCTCAACATCTTTTTTACATTGTGGTGAGCAAAACTGGATGTAGCATTCCAAGTGTGGTCTTACAAAGGCATTATAAAGTGATATTAACACTTCATGTGATCTTGATTCTATCCCTCTGTTAATGCAGCCTATTTGACAAACTGGGTTTTATGCAATTCTCTAAACCAAAATAAAGCTTTTGCAAATTGCATGAACCAGTTACACCATTTTTTTCTTTCTTCAAAGACCAAGTTGTCACAGCCAGAAACCATGAGATATTTAGGCACATGGAAACATAACGATCTACTTTCACTGAAACAGTTAAACTTATTCACAATGGGAAGGAAGCTGTTATAATTTTATTACATTATAGGCTGACAAATAAAAGTTGAGAAATGATACTTCACCTGTGTTATCTTCACTAAGTACTGCACTACTAGACCAAGGTATATGAGGAATTTTGTCAAAATTCTGCATCCACTGTTCTTTAGCAGTGGAATCTTGTCAGGAAAAAAAGGGGATAATTATTCAAGCTACAGTGGAGTATCAGGACACTCCTTTGGTAATGAATGTAGATAACTGGGTGTGTGAGCTTGTATCGAGTGGTATATTTTGTTTAGGTTACTAAAATAGTTTGTCCAACAATTAAAAATAAAGTGTTGGGGAATTGGCAGCACTTTTCCACTACACCTCAAAGGAGCTGTCCACCAAACAAAATTTACATTTTATGTTTTCTTCAGTGTCAATGTGCTGTTTCCAATCCCAAGTAGCAAGTTCAAAAGAAACTTACCATATACTCCATGTTGGCAGCTGGAGGAGAAACTTGTGCCCGCACTTGATTGTGATAGCCCAAAAGGTTACTCATTTCCCTGGAAAAAATATAACGTTTCCTGCGAATTTTTGATATTCCATGGATAGAAATGTTTCTGGTGTCAGGGCTGATGGATGGGTAAAGAAGATCAGTAGTATTGGGCAGCATGAAGAAGCTTGATTTCTGTATCATCCAGAAGATTAAACCACTAAAATAGAACTGCATGCACAAAGGAGTCATTTTAGGATTTGCACACTTTTCTCATGAATCAATGTTTGATTTGGTTAATGCAATCAGTTTGGAGACACCTTCTTGCTTCCTCAGCTTTATGAACCTAAAATAATCACAGATAATGTTTAATTTTTCACTTTACTGAAAACAAGACAAAAGAATGAAATCTGAATTTCACTACACTTGAAGAGAATAAAGTATAAAGTTTGGCTAATTTGAATTAACCAAATGCTTGAAATTAGCTGTGAAATGTCTAGAGGTGTTTTGTCAGTGCTGCTTTTGAAGAAGTATTCCACCCTCTTTGTCCATCGAAGAATGATACGAAATGCTCACATGTGCCTGCTAAAGTGATACTAATTAATAGAATACTTCCAAATCAGTTTATTCTTTGATTTCACAGGTAATAAATTCACTAAGCAAACCTACTACATAAACTGAAATCACAGTAGACAAAAATGTAAAACAAGAAAAATGTAAAAAGTGAGTTACGAAAATGCAGAGGCTAATTCTTATACATAGGGGAATAAAATCAGCTTCTCATTCTTTTTTAACCCTAGGAAAAAACTTATATTTTCTGATATTCCCCAAAGAAGCTAGTAAGAGGACATTCCCCAGACTACATACCTTGAAAGCTGTGCCAAGAACAGCTGAGAAATGTTAGTTGCTTCAGCAGCAGTTAACTCAAAAAGTGACCTTAGAAACAACCTACACACAGACACATGTGGCAGACAGATTTAACACAGCCAATTCCAAGAAGTCTTTGATGGCAATCTGACACAAAATCTGCATCTGAACTCTTGCCTTGGGGAAAGTTTTAAAGACTGAAAAGTGCTCAACTGGGCAATTTATGACTCTTTCCCTGTGTACACATGGCTTTGTTCCTACCACGTATTACTGCTTCTTAAGAGTTATGAGGTTGGGAAAGCTGCAACAGCTATCCCATTAATACATTAACAGTGCAATCCTATACTTGTCTACTTGGAAGAAAACCCTAACTCTGCTGAAGGCAGAAATTGGTCAGGAAAACAAGGACAAAACTCATTTTCATCTAGATTTAGAAAGGTAAAGTAGAAATACTCAGGTAAGCTATTTCAAACTGAGGGATCTGTGTTCCAAATTCTTAGTTCATGGCACCAGTACTATTTGCCCTTGACTCCAGATTGATAATATTGAGATTAAATAGTCCCACAACTGGAGCAATTGCATTGGTTTTACTTAATCTCTTTGCAAAAAATTATCCATATCAATATCCCCATATCACTTTGTTTACCCAAAACATTTCTCTGTGTCTTAGTATGCTCTCTGAATCAAGCCAATATAGTTTATAAATGATGTTTATAGCTTAACATCTTTTGGAACCATACCAATAATTTTGAAGAAGATGGATGCTTAGTTTCAATCGATGATTATTAAAGCTGATTAATACTTTTCATATTATCTGAAATGAACTGACTCTGTTTAATCAACAAACCACAGTTAACTGTTAACCTTTTCTAAGGCTAGAGTACAACTTTGAGTGAATTTTAGGATTTTTTAAATCCATCAGTTGCCCTTCAAATTCCTTAAGTGACCTTGTAGGTGAACCTCAAAGGCACCCCTTCCAGGAGGGCTTGGGTCACTTGAATCAAGGCTTCTGGAAGGATGTAGTAAGAATCTTTGGCTGGCTTTGCTGCCATGAGGTAAGCCCTAATAGCAGCTCCAATGCATGTTTGGTAAGATTCACTACTTGTCTTCCTCCACCGGTATCTCTTTATCTACTTTATCCCCCTCAACTCCTTTGCAAACAAAGGGGAGTTTGGGGAGCCCTGTAGGAGGAGATGCCATTTGGATGCAACCTGATCCAGAACCTGAGTTTCCCTCTCATTTCAAGCAGCAGGGCTTTGTTCAGACCATGTAGCAGATCCTCAGCAACAGCCCCAAATTTACTCAGGGCCCAACTGGTTCCATCAGCTACCTAGTGTGGATTGATCTAATAGAGTCACCCTCCCTACAGTGGAAGGCAGCACCAGAGACCTGACAAGTGATCTAAAAATGACAGGGGAGAAACAGAAATCTCCTCTGGTATCAGATTATACTTTTTCTAAGAATAAAACCAGGTCAGGCATATAACTACTATTTTCTATAGTGCCCTCGATGACCTGGGACAGGCACATAGCTGTCATGGTGGCCATGAGCTACTGCATACCCAGATTAAGCAGGTTTCCCATAGGTTTGGGAAGTAGCTTCTTGCAACAGAATCAAGGAACTTGGGCAAAGAGGATGCTACAGAGCAGGAGGCTGGTACAGTATCAAAAGTCCAAACTGAATCCTAGAGCCCAAGTTAAAAAACATCCATTTATCTCAAATGACAAATACCATACCTCCACCCTTTCCCTGATGTAACAGTCAGGCAAATGAGAGGGGACCCTATCCTCTTGAGCCAAGAGAGGTTTCAATAAAGTATGCCAGATCAGCAATCTCACTTGTGGTGGCCTTATTACAAACTGACCTGATGCTGATTATCTCTACAAGATTTTATCTTTGTCAAATATTGAAAAAGTTTCTTGCAGAATCAGTGTTGGTATTCCCACTGATAAAGCTTATTTTTATGTAGAATTATTTATTTATTAAATCAATAAGGTGACTTTTAAATTACAGTTTAAATAATCCTTTTTATGTTCCATTGGACACATTTATTAATACAGGTAGCCCTCGACTTACAACCACAATTGAGCTTAAAATTTCTGTTGTTAAATGAGACATTTGTTAAGTGTGTTTTACCTTTCTTGCCACAGTTGTTAAGTTAATAGTTAAGTGAATCTGGGTCCCCCATTGACGTTGTCAGAAGGTCGCAAAAGGTGATCACATGACTTTGGGACATAGCAGCAGTCGTAAGTATGAACCAGTTGCCAAGCATCTGAATTTTAATCACATGATCATGGGGATGTTCCAAACGTTGTAACTGCGAAAAACAGACATAAGTCACTTTTTTCAGAGGCATTGTAACTTTGAAGAGTCATTAAATGAATTGATGTAAGTCGAGGACTACCTGTGTGTTTCTTGTGAACTCATTATTTTTTTTTTCTGCCTTAAGCAATTTACTATTCTTACTGTAGTCCTGACATTCTGGTTTTCCTGAATACATGTGCTCACTCTTTCTGTTTTAAAACCAAGACATTTACTCTACACGACTCTTAAAAAAAATGTCCAAATCTTTTGAACTCTGTAGTGTAACTTAATTCTACCTATATCATCTTGTATTTTATACATTTTGTAGAACTTTTAGAAGTTTAAAATCAGGGGTATCAAACTCACATTGTCACAGCATCGTCACATGACATAACATGACTTTTCCCCCCTTCGCTAAACGGGGCCTGGGCAGCGCGTGACGCATCTGGCCCACAGGTCATAAGTTTGACGCCCCTGTTTTAAATAATTGACAAGGATCCAGGAAGAGCAGTATTTATATGATGTATGTCCTCTATTAGGAGAAGGCCAATAGAAGTTCAAACACAGGGGTGTAAGCTACCAGGCTTCTAATCCTATCCACTTCAATTTCTAAGCATACTTTAGTTTTCATTTGATTGAAATGGGCTGGCTTTTGAGGGGCCCAGTTCTGGCTGTCACCGCTGTAAAGAAAGCTGACTTGAAAAGCATCCTATAATGAAGCTGTGTGTCAGGACAGTTTGAAAGAGCTGTAATGAGCAACACCCCCCCCCCTTCCCATCCCAGATATGTATTCCAGGAATTGGTAGGTTTTACATCCCTGATAGATGCCTTATCCTGCAGTCCAGACTGCTCATTTTGCCAAAGCACACGGTAACTGCAGAGAGGACCTTCCAGTGTGCCAAAAAGTACACACAATTAAACTGCTGTCAGCAAAGGAGAAATCTCAACAATTGTCTCTAATGACTAGATAGACAGAGAAAGAGAAAGGGGAGATAAATGTTTGGGCTAACCAAGACCTTTCATACAAATATTAATCCTTCCAATAGTACTTGAAAGGAAAAACAATTTGGCTTCTAATGTATACGAGCTGGCAAGATCAGAAAACCATTCCTGCTGAATCGAAGCAAAAAAAATCTAGTCCAACAATCTGCTTTTGGACAGCCTGACAGATGCTTCCAGAAAGCCTATGTGCACCAGGGCATGAAAGCAAATTTATCTTTTCATATTCCTTTAGGAAAAATATAACTTCTAGAATAAACAAATTTCTTTTGCAAAGCATGAGAACAGTATGAGATTAAACTTCAGCTTTCAAATATGTAACCAGAGTAATGTGTGTATTCTTTCATAGCTACAGCCTTTAATTTCTCTGCATTTCTTTGATTTCTGTGGCTATTCTAGTACAGTCAGAAACAGAGTTTGCTTAAAGGCACTTGCAGGATAAATAAGATGAAATTTCCTGAAGGAACCTGCAGGGGATGGTATAGTATCAGGATTCCTTTCCTAGGTAGGCGGCTGGAATAGAAGACCTCTAAGGTCCTTTCCAACATTTTAAGTCTGTTATCGTTATTGATATCACTTCTTTTCTGAATCTAAGCAACACATGAAAATTATGTCTCCTAGCCAGTGTTTCCTCTATTATAGCTAACTGACATCCTGTGATGAAGCATTGTCTGTGTGCGCTCAGAACCACTGAAAAACTGTGGAAAAACTTAACTCTGTAGAATTGGAAAAAACAGTGCAGCATGTGAGAAACTGGATTAAGCCACAGTGGAGGTGAGCGGGACTTGATGACTTCATCAAAGAGATCAGAATTATCTTCTTAGGAATGGCTAGACAAGCAACCTGGCCATTCCTAAGTCTTGATGATGGAAAAACAATTACAAAATTACAAAACAAACAATTAAAAATTAAAAGCAATTAAAAAAAGTCAATCATGAAATTGTAACAAAAATCAACAAATAGATAATCCCTCTGTTAGCCAATGTTTTGTGATATGTTTTCATAAATTTTGTTTTTTTTAAATATGATGAAATTTCAGGTAATACCTGGAGAATCAAAGGGTTCTTGGCATGGCTTTCCAGAAGTAGTTTGCCATTGTCTCCTTCTTAGGGCTGAGAGAAAGTGACTGGCCCAAAGTCACTCATGTGGCTTTGTGCCAAATGTGGAACTAGAACTCACAATTTCCTGGTTTTAGTCTGGTATCTTAAACACTATACCAAACCGCCTTTCCCAATCTGAAAACAAATAGATGTTTTCATATATTTTGTACCTAAAAATGATGAAGTTTCAGCTACTACCTGGAGAATGAAAGAGATAGCTGAAATACAAAAAAACAACAACACCTGATGCCAGGATATGAAAAGATACTGTAATAATATTCATAAACAAAGGATAATATTCCTTTCAAAAGCTTATCATCATCATTACCACCATTATAAATAATGATTTAAAACATTATGATCTTCAAATAGTTTATGTATTTTATCCTATATTCAAAACAATTGTTCCATGGGAATTATTATATTTAGTTAGCAAAATGCTGCCCTCATCTTCTGGTCATTGTCCCAAGTAATCAAATGCACAGCCTCTCTGTTCAGTCAGGAATAGCAATAGCACTTAAACTTATATACTGCTTCACACTGCTTTTACAGCCCTCTCTAAACCGTTTAAAGAATCAGCATTTGGGTCCTCATTTTACCAACCTCGGAAGGATGGAAGGCCAAGTCAACCTTGAGTCTGGTGCGATTCGAACTGCCAAATTGCTGGCAGCCAGCAGTCAGCAGAAGTAGCCTGCAGTACTGCATTCTACTGCGCCATCTCGGCTTCTAGTATGCAAATGACCTACATGGCATACCACTAAATGTGCCATTTAGTTGGTTGAGAAAGGATCTCAACCAAGATCCTTTCAGATGGAACTGATTTTCACTTACCTAGGCGAGCTAGACAGGAAAGACCATCAAAGGCTTCCTACTGCTGCTGAATCTTGTGTAAGCAGTATCTGTGGTTGACATATTTAGCTTTGCTTTCCATTAGCTTTCAAATCTGAAGCCATAGAATACTCCCCAGAGGCAGTTCTGATAGGTTGGTTTCAAATCCATTTTTCTGGTAACCGCACAAGATGGTCACTTGGGGTTCAAATGATACAATGAGGTACAAAACCTGATTTAAAGCCATGTGCAAAGGAAGAGTAAAATGATGGTGCATGTTTGTCAACCAAGTTTTGCCTGGGTAAAGCGCAAGGAAGGAAAGTTTAGCATCAAAACTTGCGTCTATGGTTACATATTTGAATACTGAAGTTTAATCTGATACTGTTCTCACGCTTTGCAAAAGAAATGTATTTATTCTAGAAATATCTATGAATGTCAGATGCTGGCAAAAATAATGAAGATGTTTCTATTGCAATCACATTCTGCTTGTGAATTTCACAAAGCCATCTGGCTGGCTATTGTCACAGATGACTAGATATGCCTTTCATCAGATCTGAGTTGTTGTTTAGCCACATATGGACAGCCAAAGGTTGCCCATCCAGATGTTTACTCATCAATACAATCCTAATTATATTGGCCAAGTAAATACTTGGAAAGCAGGTAATTTCATATTTTGAAATTTAAAAAAAACAACTGTATTTAGGGATTTGGGCATACTTTAAATCCTGTTCAGGACTTTTTAGAACAAGAAATTATATTTGTAACATAGAAGGATATTAATTGCTACATGCTGTATATATCACCTAGAAGTTCTGTCGTTATTTTTAGTTATGTTCTGCCGTTTATTTTCTAGGTCTTTCAGTTTAGATTTATGATAGTCATGGTACATTTATCAATAAAAGAAGAACTTAGTGAGTGGAATGACTAAGCCAAAGTCATTCTGGAAGATAGAATGACAAGCCATTTCTATATTGCTGCCAAGAAACCTACATGAACATGTCCATGAAATTCCCAACAGCTGATCTTGCAAAGGCAAGATCAAAGACTTTATTTTTATCAACCTTAAATATTTATTATCCACAACTGGCCAATTTGAGGGGCTTATTTGCAAAGATTTGATGTTTTGCATTATCACATTTTCTTAGATCTAGTGAGACCATTATTTTAATTTAACTGTGTTTCATGTATGTAAAAGAAGAGCATATAAAGAGAAATATTTGTGTTCTTCCTTAAAGTCCTATATAGGCAGTATGTTCTTTTCTTTAGACGGGCTCTCACAACTCAATAAAGCTGTTATTATGTCATACCCTCACATTGGAGGGTTTGTGATACCACCACTCCAGGGTTCTGTCTTTGTGAGAAGCATTAAACTAATTTTGAGTAAACAAAACTTGTAGATGCCAAGCTGCAGAGCGACTGCTCTTACCTAGTATTGACAGTTGGTGGCAGATTTGTAGAGGAATAAGAAGTCCTTTAAGCAGATCCGTGACTTGAAGGAAAATACTCATCCTTCTTTTTATAGAAAAAAAAACTACAGGCAAACCAGTATCAAGGTGATAAGTGGGTATTTCTATCTGGTGTGCTATAATGCTATTTTGTAGTTCCACTAGTCTTTGCTTGCAGCCAAATGGTATCTGTTACAATCTTCCAATGTTATCAGTTTTGCTTGCTAGGTTTTATATGAATATATAAATTGGCCTATAAGAGAGAGCAAATGAAGAATAAAAAAGAGACATGGTATTCAGTTTTTTTCCCGTGTAAGATTGAGAGTATCTTGGCAACGTTTCAACGAAATCTCATCCGTCATCTTCAGGCTGGTGTTGAAGACACCAGCCTAAAAATGATGGATGAGATTTCGTCGAAATGTTGCCCAGATGCTTCCAATTTTACGCGGGAGAAAATTCGAATGACCAAAGACCTACATACAAACACCCACGAAAACCTCAGAATATATGTGTGTGTGTGTGTGTGTGTGTGTGTGTGTATGTGTGTGTGTGTGTTTTCATAGTTTTTCATGGGTATAGGTATGCAAGTCTTGGTGTATTTGGTTCTTTTCCCATGTAAGATTGAGAGTATCTTGGTGACGTTTCAACAAGGTCCCACTAGTCATCTTCAGGCTGGTGTCTTGTTTGCCAGAAATTGAGAGGGCCAGATACCATGATCTTAGTTTTCTTAGTTTTCACATCTAAAGACGTGGCTGTTTCAACAGATCGGCTGACTGACAGGGTTTTAATGCGTATATTGGGTTTAAATTGTATTTTAAGGATAATTTTTATTGATTTTTTAACTTAATTTTTAATCTAATTTATTGATTGTTCATTACAGAAGCTTGTAAGCCTCCCCAAGTCCTTTGGGAGAAGGCGGCATATAAATCGAACAAAATAAATAAATAAATAAATTGACCATGGGACTATTGCATGAGATGTGAACACACAAGGAATTCAGCAACATGATGAATTTCCAAACTTTTAAAATAGATTTAATGACTGAAGCTGTCAATAAATTTAAAAGATAAAATTTGAATGCTGTAGGATGACATTCTTCTCCTTCCTGTCTCCAACAGATAAGTGTGGCTTCTTGTGATGGAAAGTGCCCCTCTGCTACAATTTTTAATGTCAACATCGATAGCCATTTAAGGTTCTGCAAATGCTGCCGTGAAAATGGAGTTCAGAATCGAACTGTGCCACTTTACTGCTCTGGAAATGGCACTGAAATTCTGTATGTCATGCAGGAACCTACAGACTGTTCATGCCAGTGGAATTAAAAATTTTGTGATTACATGCAAACCAAGTTTTTGTTCTTTCTTATGATCATATTTAATATATAAATATTTTCTCAATTTATATATGCATACTGTATGTAAAAAGGGAACATTAATTTTTGACACATATGGAACACTTAATTTGCTTTACAGTAATGTACTAAGACATGTGAAGTATGTATGTAATTCATCAGGAGCAGCCATTTAGTCGTGTCTGAACCTTGGCCACTCTATGGATCAGCACTCTCCATGTTCCTCTGTCTTGCATCGTCTCCTTCAGATCTTCCATGGTCATCCCAGTGTCGTTCTTTATAGTGTCTAGCCAACAGATACTAGGATGGCCCCTTTTCATTTTTCCACTGATCATTCCCAGCATGATTAACTTTTCGAGTGAGTCAGCTCACAAGACATGACCAAAATATGACTCCCTCTGTTTGGAGATCTTGGCTTCAAGTGATATTTTAAGTGAGGTTCAGACTAGGACTTTTTTGTTATTTTTGCAGTCTATGGTATGTGTAATAGTTGCGTCCAGCACCATAGTTCAAAGGTGTCTACCCTTCTCCTATCTGCCAAGTTTTGCAGCCATAAGTAGCAATCAGAAAAATTATTGCATTAACTAATCTGCATTTGATTGTGGGTGTGATCTCTTTACTCTTCCAGATGTTATTCATGCCAGACATTGCAAGTGCTATACACTCTCATATCATTTATGTAATTAGCCCACATTACTATCTAACACATGCCTTGTTCTGGAGTTATATCAAAACTTTGCAGTTTATTAGCACTTCCACTGGCATCACTGATTATTCCACAAGAGTAATCCTATTCTGCATTGTAATATTTGTGATATTTTATTAAAATTTTGAAATCCATAACGTGATATTTCTTATTTTACTGGTTCTAATCTTTTCTAGCATACTTTTTATTACTAAGTCTGCATGTAGTAATTTCTTATAAACCATTTTTGACATTATTTTATATTTACAAGAATTTATGCAAAAGTAAACGAGTTTCTATACTTTGCCTGTTAAAATATAATTTGAAATGCTATATGCACTCCTAAAGAGGAAAATGCATGAAAAAGCTGCATTTTTAAAAGAATTTTTAAATGTTGAGGTAGAAGGCTAAGTATACTAGACTAAGGTATGTTTTGTGCAATCATTCATGGTATTTCTAGTATCTCTTGATTATGTGTTACAATATTTTAAATACATAAAATACTGTATCTAAATAAATATTTTTAAAAAGAATTGAGTATTACAGTATATTGTTGTCATAGGAAACTTTTAATAACTAAGACTTTTATTGGGAAGATAAAATGAATATTCAAGAAAAACCCTTTAGAATCATATTTTATGCAGCCTTTTAACAAATCATTTCTCCATTAAATTCTAGGGGAAGTTTACAAATCATATGAAAAGTATGAGTAATGAAGTTCCCAGATGTGCTCCTATTACATAGTAAAGGGGAAAGGAACGAGATAGGTAGAGGGGTGATTAATGCTTAATCCATTGCTCATT
This sequence comes from Grayia smithii, assembly GCA_032468115.1. NCBI lineage: Eukaryota > Metazoa > Chordata > Lepidosauria > Squamata > Grayiidae > Grayia > Grayia smithii. Next base: position 274,516 of record JANHFM010006134.1, on the reverse strand, counting down.
TTTACTTTCCAAATCAGCTTTCGGATAGTTTCCTCAAATGGGATTCCAAGCATTTGTTTATTTACATCTCAGAGGAAAATGGTAGGTAATTTAAATGTATGTGCAGGAAAGGTAATTCACTTCCTTCATCTACTTTTCTGTTAAAAATGGCCCTCCTAAATAAAATTTTATTAGAAGAACTATATATGCGTTAAAATGTAGTTTGTACCTCACTTTATTTTGTGATCAATTATTTATACATTTACTAGAAACAGTGTATGAAATGAAAATATTTTCATTTAGGGAGTATCCATTTAATTAAAATGAAATATGCAGTTCCAAACAAAGATGTTTACTCAGCCTGTAAAAGGGGCTTTTCTGCTGATCCTGTAAGGCTGCCTTATTGTATTGATGAAAGCTTTATGCACAGCTGAGAGTTGCAAACAAAGTGCATTTTTGCTCTAGAGATGTTGTCACTAGATGATTAGTGAATGTACCGTAAATTCCGGCATATAAGACGATTTTTTAACCCATTAAAATCTTCAGATAAGTGGGGGGTCGTCTTATACGCCGGGTACTGACCTTGCAAGATGCAT
>JANHFM010006134.1:262955-273841 GCA_032468115.1 Grayia smithii | reverse complement strand
ATTTTTTTGTGTGTGTGTGTATATATATATATATATATATATATATATATATATATATGCTATGTAATACTTTCCCTTGCCATGTCTCTTTTTTATTCTTCATTTGCTCTCTCTTGTAGGCCAATATGGTCTTTCCAATAACCCTTCAGGGTATAATCATTTTTTTAAAAAAATGCCATGCAAAACAAAATATCATGTTTAGCATTATATTCCCTTTCAAAAAATATAAGTAGATACTGAGACATTCTTAGAAAATAAAAATGGGAAATACCTAAAATCTAATGCTTTATTTAGAACGTGTTCACATCTTCAACAAAGTATTAAATAACTGAGCGCTGAAAGTACAGAACATTTTGGCTACAGAGACTAATGAGGAACACCTTCCCAAGATTATTGTCTGGCGTTTTATGATTGGCTATACCCAAAATAGCACCCATTTTGTGACAATACCCATGACATGCCCTTAAAGTTCTGTATGTTACACCAGGCCTTCAGAGTGAGGGAATATTTTGTTTTTATGACTTAGATTTGCCCTTTAGCCATTGCTATGTTTTACAGCTTGATTTTATGCTTATTTGGACCAAATAATCCCAACTTTATTTAGTGGGACTTACTTCTAACAAAGCTTATTTCCAAGAACTTTGACCTGGCTTCCTTTGCTGGCAAATTCCATCATGCTTCTGCTGTCTGTGGATTGCAGACATGTCATCATCATCATTCTGTGCCAACCATTGAAGTTGGATTGTTGTCTTTCTTTTGACATTTGTACTTATCTAGAAAAAAATCCCAAGAATATGTTTTCACATATATGGTTAGTGGCTAGTGTTGTTTAAGCTTTCAGGTGATTCTTCTTAGCCTCTTCTCAGTGTCACCCAAAACTCATTTGCAAGGAAGACAATAGTGATTGAGTTTGTAGGACTGTTGTATTGGTAAGGCCTCTTGAGTATTTGAAAATGATGTCTAACTATTAAGAACAATATATTAATTTTATTACTATACATATTAAATGCAATTTGCAAGGTGTCCTCCAATATGTAGTGTTATTTCCAAAGAGAACCAATTGTTTCCTTGAAAATATTTAATTTTAATGATTGTTTGAAAATATTTAAAATATAGCTTAAAAAAAGGAAATGTAGTCTTCAACAAAGAACTATAGTGTCAAAATCAATAGAATTCATTGGTTCGATCCTTTGTGATGGACAGGCCCCACCGGATATATCAATGTTAGGTACCTCATTTTAGGAAGGTGATTGGCAAATTGAAAAATATCCACAGGAGAACAATCAAGATTATATAAAGCTTGAAAGAAAAGCCTGTGAAAAATATTTGGAGGTTTAATCTGGAGAAGACTCCAGGGAGACATAATAAGCTCTCTTTGCCAAGATCTGTCAAGTAGAAAAAGGGGCTGAATTATTCAGTATAGTTCTACAAGACAAGGAAGTCCATTTTTGACTGGACATCAGTATTTTTTTAAAACTAGGATGCATCCTTAAGATTGTTGTTTATATCTCCATGCCACATCTTAGCAAGACAGTACAATAGTCAAAATGAGAAGATCCCGATTGCTCTGCTTTGCTTTTCAGGTCATACATGTGAGAACTGTAGACAATAAAGGTACCTTTTTATTGTTGCTGTGACTGAACTGTCATTAAACAATAGTCATTAAACAAGAATTACCTGTATCTCAAAGGATTTTTTTTTAAAACCATAAGCTCTTACAAGTATGCAGATCTGTTCTGAAAGGACTTCCATAAGAAAAAACTTTAATAGAACAGTACTATAAATGATAATCATTGATTATTTCCTAGTAAATTCCCTCTAGGGAAGATTTTAAAAATTAATAAGAATCTTGTGGAAATTTATAGGTCTCAATCATGTTAAATGGTGTGCATGTTGTGAGTTGTTCAGTCTGTTTAAATCCAGGTGAAATCATGCTGGAAATTTTTCATAGGTTGCAATTCAACAGTTTTAAAGTGAAATAATTCTTTTGAAGTATTAAGCACTCCCTCAAAGCATTTAGATCAGTGGTGGGATTCAAGTAATTTAACAACCGGTTCTCTGCCCTAATGATTTCTTCTAACAACCAGTTTGCCAAACTGCTTAGAAAGTTAACAACCGGTTCTCCCAAAGTGATGTGAACTGACTGAATCCCACCATTGACTTAGATGTTATTCTCCCTTTCTTCTTCACTGAATCCAAATCTTCATGATCAAACATCGACATTCGATGTTTTAGAGCCACTGTTCTCAAATAGAATTTTGGTGTTGAATCCACACACCTTCTCTAGAATAGGTAGTTTGGTTTACTTTGTGCCAATATAGCATCTCATTATGTCTTCTGAACACTGATCTTTATAATTTGCTACTGCTGCCAGGGACAGCACAAAAGGGCATAATTTAAAATAATAAGATAGAGTAAGGGGTGCTATTGCTGTGAGGTTAAATTCAATAGAAATGCTAAATTTGGCACAGGGTCATATTGCACATAGCACATATACTGTAGTTCTAACCAGAGTTTGAAACTTTCTAAAAGGAAATAAATTAGAACCAATTTATTCCTATAATAGAGTTGTATATTCAAAAATATAAGACAGAACTATCTACATAGGCATCACTATGAGGCTAAAAAGCGTAATTGTGGCTCTTGAAGTACATTTATTCTTTATCTTAAGTCATTGAATATTTATTAGAATATGTCTGGCTATAGTAGCTAGATAAAATATTAGAGATGTGTCATCATTATTTTTTAGATGGGGCCACTGGCTTGAAGTTTATAGGGAAGAATTTTTGCATTTCTATTGCAGCATGATGCCATCTCAGATATGTTTATACTTGCTTTTTATGCAAATGAATTCTGCACTGTGCTGGCTACATATTTCACAGTTTCTACTTGATAGGTCACTGAAAATACATCTCAGAAAATCAATTTATGAAAGTGAGACAGATTCCTTGCATAGTTCTTTGGACTTTCTTTCATGTCTAAGTTTATTACGTTCCACGCTGCACAAGCATTAAGACTTTGAACTCTAAACAGTAACTAGACATCTACTTAAAATACAGTAATTTTTCTACAGCAATAAGGGCAATCTAAGAGTTGGTTTCCAACTTGATACTTTATGCCTGCATTTAACATATGGAAGTTGCATTTTACGTTTCAGTCATACTACGTATCTTACTTTTTCCTTTCCTAAACTTACAAAAAGAGATACAAAAATGAAGATTTTTACACTTCTAATGCCATTATATTGACCCTGTCCCTGCTCGACTTCTATTTGGGGCTTGAAAACTTTATAGCCTGGGGCCCTGGCTATGTGATAAGAGCTCATCTCAACATCCACTTGGTCAACACAACAACACAGATCCCTAGGCAACACATAGATATTTACAGGCTAGTACTCACTGCTCATCATTACTCCAATCTTTCCCTTTCTTATATGTACTATTGCTCCTCCAAGTACAACTCCTTGTGAGTACTACTACTAGAGAAAAGTATCTAACTACTTTATTTACACACAAACTCAAACCTTCTTCCTTTTCTTCCATGCATCAATATCATCATACCCAGGTTTCTTGCAGCACAGTATTTATAGCCAGCCTGGCTGTGCTGGCTGGAGAGAGGGATTAAAGAGGCAGGATAACAGCAGCACAGGTGCTGTCCATTTTCTAGGCATCTTGCTTTCTCATACCACATCACTGAATTAAGTATTGGAAATTATTACTTTTTATATGAGACACCTATTTCAGGGTTCACACAACAGTTCTTACGTATTTTCCACCTCAAAATGATATGAAATTACCATCAATTTTCACCTATTATGTCTGACAGGGCGCTTGAAGGACTGCTGATTATGGTAATAGCCCATCAGGATTTGTTATGTAATGAGTTGGTCTTTCATAGTCATTCTTGTGTTTTACTATAGTTGGCACATAAATATTTAATATGCCTAAGGAAAAACTAATAAGATACATTACAAGCATTATGCTGCTTAATTTTTGAGTGGAGATGAGGTGATTTTTGTCTGGAAATGATTTACAGCAGTACAGATATGGGGACATGTATTTTCCTCTGAATAAGATTTTTTCACATATGACTTGAATCAATAATTGTAGAGAAAAGTAAAAAATCTAGTTGTAAAATAGCACCACCTGCTGGTTTTAATCTACATTAACATAATTGTGAACCTAACTAGTTCATCTATTGTTTCCCAATCCAATTGCATAACTATAGCTCTAATTTGAAGTGCTCCTTTAAAACTTTCACCAGTGTTTACTGAGGAGCCAGTAACTTTGAAAGTTTTAATCTTAAATCTCCAAAGATATTTAGAGAGCCCCAGGTTTGGGAAAATTTTCTAGAAAGGGATCAAGTTGTTTGACCGACTGTACTTAAGAAAATGTACAGGTAGTTCTCAACTTACGACCACAATTGAGCTGAAAAATTATGTTGCTGAGAAATTTGTTAAGTAAGTTTTGCCACATTTTATGACTTTTCTTGTCACATTTGTTAATCACTGCTGTTGTTAAATTAGTAACCTGGTTGTTAAGTGAATCTGGCTTCTCCATTGACCTTGCTTGTCAGAATGTGGCAAAAGATAACCACATGACTCCAGGATACTGCAACCATCATAAATGTGAGTCAGTTGTCAAATATCTGAATGTAAATCACATGACCATGGGGATGTTGCAACTGTAAGGTCTGAAAAATGGCCATAAGTCACTTTTTTCAGTGCTTTTGTAACTTTGAATGGTCACTAAATGAACTGTTGTAAGTCAAGGACTACCTGTACTGAGATCAGCTTTAAAGGTCCTGGTTTCTGGCTTATTAGAAAAAGAAGCTAAGGTGACAGAGCAGAGCTTTTTTATCACTTGCTCTACACTTATGAGATGTGCTTGGCTCAAGAGTAACAGAGTTGGAAGGAACCTTGGATATCTTCTAGTTCAGTGGTTCTCAATCTGTGAGTCGGGACCCCTTTGGGGGTCGAATGACCCTTTCCCAGGGGTTGTCTAAGACCATCGCGAAAACATATTTCCAATGGTCTTAGGAACCGAGACACCACTCTTCTATCAATATAGGCGCGATATAAGGGGCCGTGGGCTGGCACGACACAATTGAAAGTGAACTGAAGAGGAGGCGGCGGCAGGAGGAAGAGGTGAAGGCACCACGGCGGTGGCAGCGGCAGGGCTGAGAGTCGTCAGCCTCAAGCAAATGGCAGAAGCAGGAGGGGAGGAAGATGAGGTGGCGCGGGAGACAAAAGGCAGAACTGCCACCAGCAGCAGCAGAGGTGGCAGGTGGTGGCAGCAGAAGCAGCAGCGGAGACTCCTCGAGAAACAGCCAAGTACGCCGCCCCTTTGCCTGCCTCCTTGCCTCCCTCCCCACTGTGGAAACAGACCAGGGGGCAGCAGACCAGGGGGCAGCAGCGCCAAGAAAAGGGAGCCACGACCAACGTCTGTGTGTGCTGCGAGGGAGAGGAGGGGGAACTACCGAAGACTGTGCCGCTTTGGAGAAAGGCATCCAGTGGGGTCACCACAGCATGAGGAACTGTATTAAAAGGTTGTGGCATTAGGAAGGTTGAGAACCGCTGCCTTATATGGTTATAAATAATTTACTCTTGGCTTAGAATCCACGTAGATAAAACCAGAGCTTTGATAGCTGTTTCATCAGCAGTGGTGCCTAGGGCTGAAGAGACAGATATTAAACTTAAGAGATGGCTTGTCTCTTCAGCACAAGAATGGCTATAAATAAACAGGAATAAGTATACCATAGTGCCGTGACTACCTAGAATGCTTAAAAAATGGAACATACAATAGTCGATGATGAAGTAGAATTATTTTGTTCAAGTGTATTCTAAGGGAGGTGTGAGGCGCTTGTCAGTGTCATTAAATACTGACCAAAACTTAATCCTTCGAAAGTATTTGAAGTCTAACTTGCGTGACACACACTTTGCATTAAGGGCCTACTGCAGATTGTTTAAAAACATGCTGCACTTTTAACCCCGGGACAAAGAGAAAAACCAAAGGAATTCCAGAATTCAGGCAAAAAAAAGAGCAGAGCTGAACAAGTAATTAATAAACAATTGCTATCTAATCGTCCTGAACCAGCTGCCTTTGCTCAGCTATAAAAGCTAAAGAAAACCCAAAGGCAAATTTAACAAGAATTGTACGATTAGGCCTTTATAAAGTACCAGCATCTGTATTCTTAACTAGTTTATTTCAAGGTTTGATAGAGCATTATTTTCTGTATATGCAGCTTAACTATGTTCAAGACAAGCTTTCTTGGAATAAATATTTTTTCTCGAGCTAAACAAACTGGCTAGATGTTGATTTCAATTCTTGGGTGTGGTTTGATTTTGCTGCCCTTTAAAGCTTTGAACAATATTCATCAGGGACAACGAGGGTCTACCTGTACCATAGTATGTATATATATATATAGAGAGAGAGTAGAGAGTATAAATATAGAGGAACAGAAGTATTCAACAGTAGGCGGAGCTAAATAATTTCCATGGGAGGAGCCTAAACTAAGTTTTAGTTGTGTCACACTCAGTGATGGTATTCCTACAATATGTCACACATGTCAAAGTTGACACAACACAATGTTTTGGGTGACATGCTAATGTTCACCAACTATTTTCAAAAGCCCATCCTGTTTTCTGTGATTTTCAGAGGCTGGTCTTGCACAGTCTCTGAGTCTCTCATGTGAGAGAGCCATATTTTTGCACACACACCCCTCAGCCTCCAAAAATTATTTGAGTGTGGAGCATGCTTTTGTGCAGTTTTTGGAGGCTGCGAAAGAGCATTTTGTGAACCTGCCTCGAGAACAAAGGCCTTGTACAACCTGAGCAGTTTTAGATAGGTCACAGAGGCCAGTCAACAGGAAAAGAGCACTGCCTGAAGGTACATGGTGCATGGCAGATCCTGATGGCCATTGGGTCAGTGGGGCAATGGGGCCCTTCCCCAAGGCTCACACATGTTGTAGAATGACATGTGGCTTTTTTTGAATGTAGTGGTTGTACTAGGGTTGAAGTCAATGCCTTTTTTGATGCATAACACACTCATTTCCCCCAAACTTTGAATGTATCTGTCCATATGACTGTGGGATAAGGTTTTTGTGTCTATTTGATCCTGTGCAATGTAACTATGTATTTTATACATATTATTTTTAATAACTGCTGTTCACTCTTCGCACATGTGGAGACTAAAACAAAGGCACGCATGTATACCTATAGTTCATCTAACCCTTGTCTCAGCTGCTGTCAGATCCAATGTTAACCATCCCAATTACTCATCTAGTAAAGAAAAACCCCTGGCCCATCATTTACACCAAGAGTATAATTTACTAAGTCAAAATGGTTACAGAAGCAGCGTAGCTGAATCTGGCAATTTCGTGCACAAACTACACAATTAACTTTCCCTTTTCCCTAGCCATCACCGTGTTATCAGTCAATGTTCAACTAGGTGCTCTCATATTGTTTGGGTAACGGACCCTTCGTTCGTGGGCTTCCCAGTTCAGCAGTCCATTGGGTGATCTTGAGAAGGCTGGCCTGGCTTGGTTCCCATTCCCCTCCCCCCTCCCCATTCCTTCTTACATTCCATTATCTCTTCTGTCCTCCTGTCAGGCTGTCAGCTAGCAATGCGAGGCTGGCAGGAGGGCAGCCATGACCTCTAGCTGGTCACTCTCAGTTGCTAAGATGAAGCTGCTGATGAAACCTTGGGAGATTCTGCCAGTGCAGTAGATGTTCACTCAAAGATCAAAAGGGGACATAAGGGCAGTGGTGAGATTCGGAATTATAGCAGGTTTTAGTGTTGGCTGACTCATCAGGATTTAGAACTGGCTCCACCTTGGTTTCCGACTTGGTTAGCAAATCAGTTTGATAACACAGCTTCCTGTGAAAGTGGATTACTTTAATTAGGATCCAAGTGTTAGAGGCAGTATATGAGGAAAAGTGTGTTAGAGGAGTCTGCAGAACAGACCCAATATTCCTCCCCCAAATTTGTGTAACTTAGCCTGTAAGTATTAAACAAGAATGAAAGTTCATCTACCCCAAAATTCTGCCTCTAATTGGATTTTAGACACATTTTTGTTGAGTGCCTCATTGTACATGCCAAAGTTGTGACCTCATCAGGAGGACTGAACAATTTGCTGCCAGCTAGATTTGCCCAGTGATAGGCAATGCATTTCCTTTTGGTGTGTCCTAGTAGATGATATTTTTCTTAGAAAAACAATGCCAACAATGCCTTGGAAATTTTGGCAAAAGCCAGTGGATATTAGAATATGCGATGACAAACGTTTTAGATTCTAAATAAAGCATCCTGCGAATTGGCAGAAGCCAGTCTCTGAAATGTAAATGGCAGTGAGATAATTAAGACCCTTGGAACAGAGTTAGCACAAAAAGAATCCAAAGGTAGTCAAAAGATTAGTTCATAATTAAAATCTGCATAGCTACTCCACAGTGGAACATTTTGGGGTAGATTTTGTGCTCTCTTTCATATAGAGCAACTGGTTTTCCTAAATTATGGTTTGTCTTCTGGATAAGTCCCAATTGGCTTAAAACAACACATTAAACTGCAGATCATGTTTTGTTTACAAACCCACAACTAAGCCAATCCAAAACAGACAACATTATTATTTAGCACAATGTAAGAGCCTGTAATGAGTCTCATCAGACCTATTTCAAATATTTTCTGTCCTCATCAAGGCAAAATACCAGAAGAAGCAATGTTGGAAGTATGAACCAGAGATTCTCTATGACTCAGAGGCACCTGGATATTGCTGTTGAAGCAATGATAGCGAGTTTTAAATTTCCCTCTGCCACATGTGCTCCAATTCACACCCCCAGATGAAGCTTGAACCAGTCTCAACCCAGTACTATCATATGTAATACAATAACATGGAGTCCAAAATGTGCTTGAATTTCAGATCAGAGCCAATTTGTTACATAGGACTGAAATTCAGATTTTGGGCCAATGCCATCTTGAGAGCAGCAAGAGCCCATGAGAATTATCATTCTCATATCATTCTCAACTGTCAATCACAGCTATCATTCTTCTAATGCACAGGGAGGATGAGGACAGTGTGAGACAATTCTCAATTATAGAAGAACATGTAGAGATGCTGCTTTAATCATAACAGTGCATTCCTGTCCTTGGCCTAGAAATAAACAATAAAGTCAAGGTCAATAACAGGCTGGAAACATATTTGCTTAAAAAAGATTGGCTACCATACCTCAAAACAAACTTTTCCCAAGACAAGTTACAACACTTGAATTGCAATGTAAAAAAATTAATTAGGCTCATGTTATATATGCATAAAACATACAACAATAAAGCTGATAGAAGTAAAATAGTAGTAAAATAAGTTATCTTGCAGTATAATAGTTAAAATATGAACCTATCAATTTGAATCTTTGTTATGGTTATAGACCAGCATACAGAGGGTGGGGTACAGTCAATTAAAAAGCATAGATGATATATTAAAATCATAAAAAGCTAAAAGATATAAAACAAAGTATGTATAAAAAACAAAACTCTAAAAGGATTAGATTAGATGAGGAGCATTCAATGAGTGTAGGGAAGCAGATAAGGACCTATAAATATATGAAAAGCTTGGGAAAACAATAATATCTTTGTGAGGTACTGGAAAGAAAAAAATAAACATCTACAGTAGTGAACCTTGCTGGGAAGAATATCCAACACCAGCCATTTGCACCCAATTGTTGCAACCTATTTGTTTCTTCTTTCTTCAAGTGACTCAACCTAAGATTACTAGATTTCCAATGTCATTAGCAAAAAAGGAAAACAGCACATTTCCCTTGAAATTGCTGAAGAGTGGGAGGCTAATTTTCCCTCTCCTTCTCAACAATTTTACTCAATGGGAAACCAGCAATCTGCTAGCAAATTGCTGGTGGGGGGTAGAAACTTGGCTGCTTTTCCTTTTACCTAATTACTATGCGAGAGCATCTGTCTGTCTGTTTGTGAGAGGAATGGTAGAGGGGGAAAAAATGTTATTCTGATCAATGAGAAACATGAAAGAACAATCATGTATGGGAGAGGGAGTGGTGCTAATGTAGCCCTGAACCCTCATCCCAAAAATCTGAGTAGTTCTAAAGCCCAAAAGTGTTGCCCTGTACTATTTTGTGGTTGCAGTTTCCACTGGCTCTAGGAGAAGCATGATGAGAACCATAATTTAACACTTATATTCTGAAAAGACCCTGTTTGAGAAAGCTAGTCTACTAAGCTTTATAGCAATAGCATTTAGATTTATATACTGCCCCATAGTGCTTTGCAGCACTCTCTAAGCAGCCCCTCTCTAAGCGGTTTACAGAGTCAGCTTATTGCCCCCAACAATCTAGGTCCTCATTTTACCAACCTTGGAAGCATGGAAAGCTACATCAACCTTGAGCTGTTAAGAATCGAACTCCTGACAGTGGGCAGAGTTAGTTTGCAATACTGCATTATTACCATGCACCACCACCAGGGCTCTTATATTTATATTAAAATTTGAATACCATTTATGGTCATTGATTGGTCTGTACTAATAGAGACACACTTAAAAGAATAAAATCACTTACATAGCTCTAAAGTATTTTTAAAGGGTAACATATTCATAATGGCAATTTTTGTCTACCATGCATAATCTAAAGCAATACATTTTGCTATAAGAGGCTTGTGGTGTGGGGTAAGGGTGGGATCACATTACTGATCACATTTGGAGGGTACCCGTATCCAAAATGTCCCCAGGTGGCATCACAAGACTGAAAAGCAAGAATAAGCAATAGCACTTAGACTTATATACCATTTCATAATCTTTAAAGCCTTTTCTAAGCAGTTTACAGAGTCAACATATTGCCCCCAACAATCTGGGTCCTCATTTTACTGACCTCAGAAGGATGGAAG
>JANHFM010006134.1:250276-262504 GCA_032468115.1 Grayia smithii | reverse complement strand
AGTGGGAGGGAATGGAGATTTTGCAATATCCTTCCCCTGCCATGCCCACCAAGCAATACCACGCCTACCAAGCCACGCCCACAGAACCGGTAGGTAGTAAAAAAAATTGGATTTCACCCCTGAAAAGGACCCTTCTTCGTATAGCACAAATAATACGCGTTGGGGGAGACGGGAGCTCTAATTAAGCGCATCGAAAGAGCAGGGCATCAGAAACGCCAATCCATCCCAAAACAAAGTGAGCAGCACGTGGTTATCACGCAGCCGCAGTCGGAAGATGACAAACTTAAAACTTCAACCGTCGAGGACTTATTTACAAGCCTCGCGAAGCCTGAGCGGACACGCATGCGTATTCTATCCATCTTGTCTCGCCTCCTTCCCGACAGTTATAGTAGCTTTGGCGGAAGGAGGGGCGGCGGAGTGGAACGGAGGCGGAGTCGGCTGACGTGAGTACCGACGCAATACGGCCGTTAGAGGTTCTGTGCCGGGTGGGTCACCGCTTTCTCCTTCGCTGCGGTCTTGCCGACTCCTCCGTCATGGAGTCTGCGGACCGAGCCACGCGCTTCTTGCTGCCTTACTTGACCCACTGTTCGGTGCGGCGGATGATGCCCTGGGCACTGATGAGCTTCATGGTGATCGGATCCCTTGTTAAAGAATTAATGCCGCCGGCTGCTACTTACCTGAGTAACAAGCGCAACGTGCTCAATGTGTAAGGGGCTTTCTGTGACCCTTGGGAGTCCTGGGTGTTGATGGAGGAAGAGAAGGATCAAGGGGATCCGAGAGGCAGGGCCTCACAATGAGGGGGACACTGGTTGGCAGAGGGGCAAAGAGTAGGGGGCTTGCTGAAGGGCGTTGACGAAATAGGGTATGAATGGGAGTCTATGAGCCAGAAGAGGCTTGGCTCTTTTATATTGGGTTGGGTCTCTCTTTCCCCTCCCCCCCTTCTCTCGTGGTTAAATTTGTAATCTGCTTCCCAAATTGTATAGTTTGAGAAAGAGCCTCTGCTCTCTATTTTAATTAATGCATTATCTAAGTCTTGCTGAGTGAAGGAATCCAAATTAAGTGACTTAACAGTAATTCTTCAGGGTCTGCCTGACACATCCAATAAAGGCAACCTCATGGTCCCTATTTGGCAATTTATTCCAGCGGCTAACTGATCATCACTTTTTCTAAATTTTGGGAAGAATAAGTTGTAATAAGTGTATTAACTAATATAGTAAGGTTAATTAGTAGCCAGAGATTAGTATGCATTGAATTGAATTGCAATCTGGTAAAAACTTAAGTTGTTTCTTAAATTTAAGCAGGGTAAGAGCTGGTTAGTATTTAGAAGAGAGATCGCCAGAAAAATCCTATGGTCTAGATAAGATTAGGAATACAAAAACGTTTTGTTTTTGTTTTAAAAGGTAATGGCAAATTACTGCAATGCTATTAAGAAAAGTACAGATGTATGGCTACAAAATCACCAAGACACAAGTTCAACTCAAAGGAGATTTTACTTTTGCTAAATACTAATCTGTTTAACTCAAGCAAAGGTAAACCACATAACTTTGTAATTATACATTGTAATTGTAGCAAGGCTGCTAATTAGTTAATTTTTTATTGCTGCGAACCTCCTTCAGAGAGTTTCTAACTTCAGAGTACTTAAAGTTATTTTTAAAAGTATAGAATAATGTCACATTAATAATAAGTTTTCCACTGGTCACAAACATCGATTAAGAAATACAACTCTATGTAAGCATATGGTTTGCAAATTATAATTATAATTCAATCCCCTGGTAGAAATAGGAAAACTCTGGGATAAACAGGACTGAAATATAATGGCTATTAGCAGCCCATATACTCATAGAACTGCAGCTGGATTTAACGGTGAAGTTCTAACTGTTGTTCACAAAAAGCAGTAAAAGCTATGTTGCCTAGGGTTGAGGGGGATAGATCAGAAATCTGCGGCTAACCACTTTCTTGGGCCCTGTGAAGTTTTATAATAGCCTGTTAGTTGGATGTTTATAACTATCTCTGTTTTTTTTTCTTATTCCTTTTGAGGAATATTTTCATTTGAAATTTGACTAGATTGTATTTTGGGGGAAAATTTTAATTCCTCTCTTGTAATTACTTAAAACATTAAATCATTGCTAGCATTTTTTTATTAACAACCATAGTTTATCTCAGCCAATATATTACTATAGTTGAGAGTAATAGGAACTGTAAGTAGCTGTTGTCTGAACAACTATTTGCTAAATGACTGTTTGCAATTATTGTGTCCCTGGAACAGGTGCTTTATGGACATTATAAAATGTTGTGTATGCATCCCCTGTCATAGCCATGTGACTGGATTTTAGGTGCTTTGCAACTGGCTTGCTGAAAACCAGTTGCAACATCCTGTGGTCATGTGACCATGATATGCGATTTTTGAAAGAATGGGTTTACACTTATGACTATGGCAACCACAGTAAAAAAAAGGTCATAAAATCAGGTCCAATCATGTGGGTGCCTTGACTTGTTACTTGTAAATCCCACCCCATTGTAATCAGAAGTCAAAGACTATCTGTAATTGCATCTTATTAAAAACTATTAAATTAGACCTTTATATTTTACATTTTTTTCATGAATTCTGTACATTATTTTAGATGAAACCATAAGTTGACTCTCCTATTACAGGGTTTAGAAGTATGGATGCAATGTTCTCCCTAATAGTTATAGAAATTCATCAGGATGGATGTAGATTACATGATTTTGCCTGGTGCTGTGTTGCCTGGTGCTCACTATATTTTTTTCTTCGTTTTATCTCTGGCAGCTATTTTGTGAAATTTGCTTGGGCCTGGACATTCTGCCTGCTGTTTCCATTCATCTCTCTCACCAACTACAATGTCCTCCAGAATATTTTGCCTGTACTTGTTCGCCTTTTCTCACTGCTGGTTGGCACTATCATTTGGTATACATGCACAAGTACATTTTTGTTCATTCAGGACTTCACGGGCGGTTGTTACAAATCACCAACCCTTGCTGTAGTGACTCAAGAACATTCCAACCAACTAAAGTGCCTACAAGCTGGTGGGATATGGCAAAATTTTGATATCTCAGGACATTCCTTCCTCCTTTCGTATTGTGTTCTAATGATTCTAGAAGAAATGGCTGTGATGCCCAGTGTAAAAACTTTTCGTGGTTCTACACTGCACACAACGATGACCAGTTTGTTCTTAGCACTGGCTTGTTTGACTTTTATCTGGCTTTTCATGCTTCTTACTACTGCTGTATATTTCCATGATTTTTGGGATAAGATTTTTGGCACTTTGGTGGGCCTCTCTGCTTGGTATGTAACATACAGGGTTTGGTACAAGTCACCCTTATCTCCTGGATTTCCTCCCCAAAGAACCCTATATTTCCCAAAACCTAATCGTAGGCTATAAAATCAGTTTGTTGATCAGATTCTGTTTTTAAGAATATTCATTTTTAATTACCTAAATTTATTTCCCAAAGTCTAATTGTAGGCTATAAGATCAGTTTGTGGATCAGAACCTGTTATAACAAATATTCATTTTTAATTATTTAAATTTTAAGACAGTTATTAATATGAATATTTAAAGTGAGTGGCAAAAGACCAAATACTGTTTGTATTATGAGTTTGTGATATAGTTCTTGAAAGTGGTTGCTATATTAATAATATCAGAACTTTGTTAATCTTGGCTAACTAAATGGAAACTGTTGACCAGATTGGTAGTAAAATAACCTGAGAGGAAAATACTCCTTTTAAAAACCATACTTTTGACTATGAAGAGACTAATTTCATAGACAAAAATGCACTTAGATACAAAACTCATGCAAGGACTCAATAAATGGACATATTTTTGGTTAGATAGATAAGATAAATTGGCCAAGATCATACCTTATTTGAGGATTTGATAATTAACCAAATGATAGACATTTAAACATTTTGTCTCAAATTATCTTGCTTGAAGATATAAAACAAAATTTTCTTTGAGTTTGATTTAAATCCATAGGTTAAAACAAAAATGGATAGCCAGATTAGTTTATGCTATTTATTGCCATAGGGAAATTTTGGATTTAAAACAACTGTCCCCGCCATTCTGTTTATTTCAACACTCAATTTTGTACAAATGAAATAGCTTGCATCATGCACCATTTTTTCTAGAATTTATCTGGCTTAGAGTCTTTAGAACAGTGTTTTTCAACCTTGGCCGCTGGAAGCTGTGTGGACTTCAGCTGGCTGGGGAATTCTGGGAGTTGAGGTCCACACATCTTCCAGCGGCCAAGGTTGAGAAACACTCCTTTAGAATGTCTTATGTCATGTTTTTGGCAACATGGTACTCCTGAATGTCATAAAATGCTTTATATCTGCAATCAAAGCTATGCTGTTAGAGCAGGCTGTTGCTTGCCAGATTGCAGCTTTCACATTCTCTGCTCTTCCAGTTCTTAATTAAAGATGGCAGTTAGGAAATCTATATATGTTCTAATTTATTGTACGTGGGAGTTATATAAAAAAAAGTATATTGGTTTTTACAGCCATCTGTCACAACAGGAAAAAACTATTGTTTAGGTTCATTGGATACTTAGACTTTTCTTGCATGGTACAACCTTACAATGTTAATATATTTATATTAATTGTGTTTTCTACAGTTTTGCACTTTGACTAAAGATATTACACTACAAGTGCAATTATTTTTAATATAATTGGAAAATAATCCAGTTGTAATGAATGTTGCTGCTTTATATATTATATTCAGCCTACTCTATTTTATGTACTCCTACTATACATTTAATAGTCAAAGCTGCATAGTCTGCAGTTACTAAGCTAAAGTGAGGATCTTTTTGGACTCACAACACTTTTTTTAAAAAAAATGGATCTTCAAGGCCATGATAGACATGTACTGATACCACTGGAGGCATTGGTTCTGAAAATTGTTGCTGTCTTTGTGTCTCTATGTTCATTTGTTTTTTAAGTTTTGGGATTTTTAGATGGAAAGTAGATATGTTAGAGTCTTATGGAGGCCTAGCCCACTTATGTGTCCGTCCACCCCCCTACCCCCCAAAATACTGTAAAGTTAGATAAATAAATATTACACTTAAATATCTTGGGAGTTTCTGGAGCAGTAAAAATGTGATTGCATGTTGACTATGATTTGCTCATGTTTGTGCTAACTTTTCAGTTTTCTAATTGTCTTGATAAAAGTTGCTAACTCAGCTCCAGAGCTTTCAGGTTTGGATGTGATCGAAACACTAAATGGTTTGAAGTCTTCATGTTAATTATATTACTCACAAACTGCCTGAGTTCAGGAATTTGTATTAAGAGGCATGCTATTTCAAGTTCCTTTGATTTGTATGGTACCCCTCTATATACTATAAGATAGATACTTGGAAAGTCATCCAGTCAAATTTGTGTGTTCTAGCTACTTAAAGATGAAATTCTTATGCCATTTCCCGTGTTTTAAATAACGCCTTAGTGAACCATAGCTTCATATTTAGGGTTGTTACTTGTCCTCCATAGAGTTACAACAGCTTATAATACTACATTTAAACTACTATATTGTGCATGACAATTGGTTTGTATAACACTATTTCCAACAGGAGCAAAAGTTTTATCTCAAACTCAGCTTTATGCTTACTCATAAATCAAAAACGAGCAACTAAGCCACAGTCCATATATATGTGTGTGTTGTGTGGGTGACTGTAATGAGTTGAAAAGGTATAAGAATAGTCACATTGGCAATGAAACTTGGACTTTTATGGAGGTGGAAATTTGAGTTCAATGGTATATATCAGTGGAATTAGAAGCAGACTTAGTTTATATTACCATTATTGATCTTGTAAGCTCTTTTGGGAATTTTCTATGAAAAGAAATATGCATTTATCTATGTAGGTTAGTTTATCAGACCTTCATGAACTGAGCTATATAGGTTTATGAGGAAGCCTTTATGGCTGGCAACCCATCTTCCAGTCAGGTTACATTCATGGCTCCTGTAATTCTTTCACAGTATTCCAGTATACAAATTGTGTTGTACTGTACTGCAAAATTAGTGAATTCTTAAGCAATCCCTAAGTATTATATGTTTCGTTGGCTGAA
This sequence comes from Grayia smithii, assembly GCA_032468115.1. Lineage (NCBI taxonomy): Eukaryota > Metazoa > Chordata > Lepidosauria > Squamata > Grayiidae > Grayia > Grayia smithii. The sequence continues at coordinate 256,431 of JANHFM010006134.1, read as the reverse complement.
ATTTTTCTCAGCATTGCTGTATACGGACTTACATAAAGTATATTTATGCTATAATATTTTTCATATTTCTTAAACACTGGTTTTGTATTGTTTAAAGAAGGGTTGAGAGAAGTGAATTGAAATGCATATATTTTACAGATATGTACATTTTGTTAGCCGGGTATGATGTATCAACATTGTTATTGTATAAGCAAGCATTCTATAAAAAATTATTCTGACTCTATGTAATACAGATTTTTTTTGTGCAATAATCACTTGATGACAGTTTTGTTGCCCACGAATGAACAAATCAAATTTACCTTCAATCAGTGCAATAACAGATTGTCTCTGCAGTAGTTTTGGCTTCTTATTTATTTATTTTTTGCTAAATTACTTATTTTGCCAGTTGTATTACAGTAATGCCCTAATCTGAAAATATTTTACTACATATTATTAGGTAAAAAGCACTGCTTTTTCTACCCTACCTCTAATGTAATTCGTGCCATGATGGTGTAGCAATTGGTGTACCAATAAAATAGAATTTTTGATGTATTTTGCTAACTGTAATGGACAACAGATTAATCTGTGCTTCCTGAGTGGGCAAACAAAGTAAAGTTCTGAATATCTCATGACTACAGTGTCAAGCTTCATTCTAAACTACCTTTAATGTGCCGCAAATGGTTAATTTGACTTCCAACGCGTAAGTGAGATTTTCTATTGTGCAGACTTGGCCATGAAAATCAGTTTCAGGTTTTCCATTAATATTTCAAGAATGTTATCGCTATCCTGGTTTCTGTTTTGGGTTGTATTAGCAGTACGGGTTCTAGAAATGCTCAAAAAGTTAATACCAGAAAAAATACTTTTAAATTAACAAGAATGATATCTTAGAAATGTATTGAATTGATTTCCAGTACAAAGCCTAGAAATAATGTTGTAAACTTCATCTGTCATACTTGAGCAAGATACTAATTATAGCACGTTGGAAATACTTCTGTTTGACATTCTTCTAGAAGTGCAGGGAAATCTCATAGTTAATACTTGGTGAAAAGATTGTAGGAAACCCAAACTAGGAGAGTATTACAGTTAGTCCTTGAGGTTTGCACATGTCCTGAGAACTGTTAACTGAAGCATCTTACTTAATGATACCCCATCCCACTTCCTAATGAACCATTAAATGTGCAGGTTGTTAAGTGGATCATGGGATGCCTTGGGCAGGGGAGGCTCTTGGAGGCCTAATACAGGCTGTGCCCACCTGCTCCAGCCCTCCCAAGACTTTCCCACTTACCGAAATACCTGTGCTCTGCTTCCTGTCCCTTGCGTCTCCACAGGCTTTTTCTCTATTAAAAAACAATTCAGGAAAATTTTACTTAATTATTTAAAATAATTTATATAGCTGCCTACTTGCTCACAACAACTTTGAATAAAGCAGGCATAGTATAGGACTTTAACTTTTGTTCTTAAAACGTTTAGTTAGAACTTATAGTTAAAGATTCTTTCAGTATTAGAACAGGCAGCATTGGATACTTGGAATATACTTTGCATCTTTGTTTTAAAACTGAATAAAAATACAGTCAGTGTCAAGTTGGTGAGTCATTTGGCAAGCAGATCACCATGTATTGCAATTGTGCCTTCAGCTGTCCTGTTCTAATGCCAACTGAGGCAAAGTAGTTCTTGAGATGCAGCAGAAATGTTCACAACTGGATTTTAACTCCCAAGGAGGCCTTACTCAAAAGTATGACAGTCTGGAGTGAAAGATGTTTAGAATGTCAAAGGTTAAAAGCAAGGTCAGTCAGACAGTAGTGAGTCATTAGGTAACTAAGTCCAAAACTAGCATTTTTAATTAAGCCCACTTTGGGGAAGCTTAAGGATTGTGTTTCATAGTGATTACCTACCTTCTATGTTTACATTTTTACCTAACTACAACTTAAGTGGATCAAATAAGCATATCTAATGAATACTGAAGGTTCATCAATATTTGAGCAACCCCAACGTCATCCCAGGCAAAGCAACAGCACTTTCATGGCTACATTTTGCACAAACCTTAGTTGACACGAGTGATTTAAATAGGAGGATTCAAGAGTATGGATCGTCATGGGCAAGCTACAGCTTGCCTCTTTGTGCTTTGAAATGCCTCCTTTGTGCATGAGATTTATGAATTGGAAATCTTTTCCAATCTTTAGTTGACTGGCATATGATATATAAACTAATGAGCATTTCCATATTAAACCAGCTGTGAACCAGTGTGTCTCCAATCTACACTAAAGCCGTGTCCATTTACACAGAATTGTTACTGAGCTTGTTTTAAAGCAGAATATATTGTAGAACACTTGGGAGACCAAGAGTTACACTTGGCCTAAGTATTATGACGGGATGCACTCCAAAAATACAAGTTAGGGAATTAAAAACTAATGTAGATTTAAGTATAACAAAATATTAAAACTAATACTATTGCTCAATGATATGATTTATAATGTATTTAATGGTTTCTGTTTTCCAGCATGATGAAGATTATAAGCTAGTGGCACTCTTTGAAGGTGCTCTAGTAATGGCTGCAAAGATTTTGTATATTATATTAAATAAATTTATGATAGGAAAAACAAGGAAAGTTCTAGCTCATATCAGTTTTGAAACATATCATGTAATAATCAGAACAGCATAAACAGACATTAGAATGTTTATACATGCCCCTTGTATTATTGCATAAACTTTCAATTACCATAGTTCCAAGATTCCTAGAAATGCTCATTAAAATTTGAAGATTGTGTGTATGGAACTGTTTGATTTCCACATTTGAAATATTTGTCCTCAACTGGGAGTGACCTGGCAGGCAGGAAAAAGCATCCAATTGAATGGTTATAATTCTGCAATTTTTAATAACTGCAATATGGTGCAACTGCAGATGGATCTAATCCAATGCTTTTGAAGCTATTCAAAATCTCTTGCAGCTGTAACAATACATGCTACTTACCTATAATAAGGATATTAAAGATGTGTGCCCTTAAGTTACCCTACACAGTATTCTGTTCACTTCATCAGGCCCCACAAGATCAGAAGAATCCTAGATCAAAGCACGTAATATTTCCCTGCCCATCATAGTACCCAACTGGTATCCATCCTAAGTAGATGAGAATAACCTTATCATCTAAAAACCTACAACATGTTCTCTTACTCAACCTTACTTAAAAAGGTTAGGGTTAAGGTTTCCATCAGGTCCTTATAAGCCACATAGCCCTTGGATTCCGTTTAGGCAACTGTTTCCTAATCTAATATTCAAAATTTGGGGAGTATAAAAATTGAGTGCTAATCTACATCAGCAATAAAACTAACATGTAAAGGCATGTTGCATTCCTTCTGGTGATGTAGATATTTACACGTATTTTGTTGGTAATGAATATTGGTAATGTTGGTAATTACTACCTTGAGATCGCCTTATTCTCAGGAAGTATTTCTGGAAGGGGATTATCCAGAAACTTCTGGTAGCAGCTGTTGGTGTTTCTATTTTAAGACTGCAAGGAAAGAAAGGTAGTACTTGACAAAACAAGATAAAATTCAGTTGGTATCACTTATACCTAATTCAGCTCAATATGCATAAATTCATGTGTTTACACCAGGATATTAGGCAATCTCCATTGGTGGTGTGTTTTTCTGTGATTGGGGTTATTGGTTTAAGTTTAACCATGGGCACTGTGGGCTATATGTTGTGGTTCTACTTTAATCCTTGTGCACTGTCCAGAACTACTGATGTGAAAGGGAACAATTTCAATAAAGAGGGGAATAGCAAATTTTCATATTCCTACCTGAATATTAAGTTGATACCAAGGAAGAAAAACCTTCTTTAAAAGCTCTGAAAGGATAGATTCCAACATGTTTGCCTTAGCACCATAATCATGTCATCTAATACATAGCATTTAATGACCTGTTCTGAGATAGATGCATTTTACTAAGCACTTAATAGGCTAAAATGTCTATGTAAACATGAGAAAAATCTTGTTGGATCAGATGAAAATCCATAAAATCTCAATTGCTGTTGTCCATAATGATGAAGTCAACAAGCAAGACATGAAAGCATAAGAAACTCCCCAGTGTCTGATGTCCAGAGAATACATTGACTTTGATAGTGTAAATAACTATAGCCATCATAATAAAAACCAATGAAAGCTATATGGCATGAAACCCAAATGATAAGGCCTTTAATTTGGTGTGCACCATATTAGATGGGCAATATCTATACATGCAGAGGCTGCCCGGGTCAGTTATTTGGATCAAGTCTGACTTTGTTGAGGTCAAACACAATAATCCAAAAAACAGTTTGAAAACAAGTCAGCTATTATATCTAGAATTGTATTTTGTATTCCTGTAATGTATTTGCTAAATTACAGAACCTAAATGACAGTACACATGGTCAAGATTTAATTTTGGGTTCATGATTGTTCATTTATGCTGCTATTTTGACTATCTTTTAAACAGTCACTTTATAAAATTAAAATAAACTCTACTCTGTATTACTTATTTAAGAAGAATAAACTCTTCTGACAAAGTGCAGAAAGTCATTACTGCACATGAATACATGATTTATTTTTGGAAATGAATCAACTGATATAGACCACATTTAGAAATGTAAAGCTGTCTTCCCATATGATTTATTTGAGTTCTCAGAAGTATTTTAAGCATGAATAGCATTGATGCTCGTTATTCTTTCCAACATGCAAAAGGCACAATAAAGTGAGAAATATGGTTCTTTTTGTGCAAAGTGTTTTCTAATAAAAATACACAACAAGAAAAATAACTGAGGAAAAAGTCCCCAAAAAGGAGTGTGTGTGGGGGGGGGTCAAATTTCTTGAAAATTATTTAGAACTAATGAAAACAGTTATGTTCTTAAGAGTCCACAAAGGTTCCATTGGTGAAAGACACTTGGCAAATTCATGGAAACAAGCTGGAGACAAACTCCTTGATGAATCAGAATTTCATCTGTGAAATTAAGTGCCATAATCAGAGAAAACTATAAGACATAATTAAAAATTGTAAAAAAAAATATCAAGAGAATTATAGTTAAATGCAAGTTAATTAAAAAAAAAACTTGAGCCAAACAAATTGAAAATACAAAGAAAAAAACTCATCATTTTATGCTAAAATTTCACAAACTATTGTGATCCAACTCACTGCATCTGTTCTATTTGTTTTTTTAATCCTTTTTTTAAGCACAACACAAAAACAGCTTATAGAAAAGTCCTTGTTATTTGCATCTGTAAGGGAAATAATGTGCTATGTGATTGAAAAACTTGTGGAAAAATTTAGAAGTGCCACAGGGAATCCCATCTCTCAGTTTTGTAATTCATTTGCTAGTTGTTTCCTGGTGGTGCTTGACTGTGCTAAAAGGCTGTTTTGTTCCACAGCAGGTATATAAACATACCCCACGATTTATAGATTTGTAATACTGACACCTACAAAAAGGCATTGTACAAGTTGAGTATTTTTGTTGACTTGCGTCCTTGCAGTATAGGTTTCCTACTTCTAGACTATGGAATGTTACATTAACAGTATAGTTATTCATATTGGTTTCAAATTTCATTATAGTTACTGAAGATTCATCATAGTTTCACACAGCACAGAGACATCAAACTAAACATCAAAACAGCCGGGACTAGATATATTTTTTCTTTAGATACCAATAAGCAAAATATCCCATCCCCCCTAGAGATCCCATGAGGAAGGAGGCCCCAAAAAAGGATGGAGGTTTCCGTTTGACCAGCCTGAATGCATTGGGTACCACCGCTGAGAGGAGAGTAGTATGGATGTCCCCCAAGACTTTCCTGAAGGCAAAACGTTTTTGTATCCTTTCAAAGAAGTTCTGTAGGTTGGGTCTGCTGCCATCTTCCCAGTATTTCTTTGAGAGTCCTAGGAACTTGAGGCGGTGTAATGTGGCTCCCAGCAAAACATCAGCCAAGGTGAATGCACATCCACAAAGCCAGAGTTCACATTTCTGCCCTAGAGAATGAAGCCACAATAATTATGTTGCATTGGAAGACATAAACCAAATGCTGCAATTGACCCTTACTTCATTGGCTTTTGATGGGGACCAATTAAACTGTCTTCTAGTAATAGATCTCTGGCAACGATCTGATTCAATATTTCATGAATTCTATCATTCCTTTTCACATCTAGGTAAAAGAGGGGGG
>JANHFM010006134.1:196695-213651 GCA_032468115.1 Grayia smithii | reverse complement strand
CAAAATCCCCATTCCCTCCCCACTCCTGGGGGAAGGATATTGCAAAATCTCCATTCTCACCCCACTCTGGGGCCAGCCAGAGGTGATATTTGCCGGTTCTCCAAACTACTCAAAATTTATGCTACCGGTTCTCCAGAACCTGTCAGAAGCTGCTGAATAGCACCCCTGGTTGCAGCCAAGTCAACTTACCATGGCCAAGTCCCAGCAGGATTATTAAACAATTCAATTAAATTATTTAAAATAATTTAAACATTATTTTAATTTTTGTCATTCACATTTCCTTTTGTCCTTCCTTTGGCATCTTTTCTTTATGATTCTATTCCACTGTTTCTTCAATATTAATGTAACTGTTGTCCCTTGTCAAGTTGTTCTTGTCGCATGGTGAGTTGGTCCACAGCGAGTCATCCCACAGTGAGTTGGCCGTGGCGAGTTGGCCGGCAGTGAGTTGTCATAGACCCCATAGGGAAAGTGTATGATTCACACATCCTCATGTGGACTACCAGATATCCCATGTTAAAAGATATTCCAGTAAACCAGAGAAACTGATGAGAAAGACCCAAGACTATGAAGAGCTGCTGCTAGTCAATATGTAAAATACTGATCTGGATAGACAATATAACTAATATAAAACTAGCTTCCTCTGTCCAATTCTAACATAGAAACATACACATACAGGTAGAAAGCTTTGAATAGATAACTGGTCAGCCTAGGTCTTTGGGTTGACTTTACCCTGCCTATTGTCAGGTATTAGAATGGCTGCTTTCTAGAGTTGGGGACCCTCTGTTGCTGAGGTCAGAATCTTCTTGAAGCAAAAGAACATATGAGCGCGAGGAGACTAGAAAGTCTGACTTGATAGCTAAATTCTTAATCCAACTGAACAAGATAAGCCAACAGGAGAATCTACTCAAAATATCATAGAAAGACATAAAAACTCAGAATTGGGGCATTCATAGCTGTCTTGATCAGTGTTGTTGGCTACCCACTGAAGATCATTCCTTATTTCAGGATTCATACTAAGAATTCCTTTACTCTGCTGATATTTTTTTTCCGTTCTTGCCTTTTTTTCATCAATCACCTAATAAGGTCTACATATTCTCAGGTCTAAGAATACCAGAAACTAATCCACCGAATTCTTCTGCAGTCGAAGGAATAAGCATCCATAGAAGTTAGAAGGACACTAGTTGAGCCATCATACATCTATGTCTATCAGTTGGTGAATTTGACGTTCCTGTTTTTTTCTGGTCTTTAAGTTGGTGCTGACTCCTAAGCACAGAGACTGCCAATTTTTATATCCTGCAATACTTCCAAGAACTCAAGGCACCATGCCCACCCTTCCCCAAGGGTGAAGGGTGACACACATTTCCCCAAAATGTGTATGGAATAAAATACACATTTTATTCCTCCAGTAACCTTTGGGGGCAAGGGTTAGACTCAGGTAGTATTCTTATATCTTGATGTCCTTCAGATATGTAGGCTAATTCCCAGAATTTTCAGCAACAGTCAGGCTGGCTGGGGAATTCTGGAAGTTGAATTTAACACATCTGACTGCAACTTCCAGCCTTCCCAGTTATGTTATGCCTCCACATGTTTCAGAATGACAAATTGTAGTAGGGAACAAGACATATTGGCTCCTCTGAACAAGTACAAATTACTTTGAAGAATCAGTCATAATGTTTTATTGCTATATGATTTCACACAGAGTGAAACTAGTCAGGGAGTGTTCTGTGACTGTGAAAGAAAAGTGACATTTCCAAATGGCAGTTGCAAGGAACTTCAAATTAAATAAGAATTGTTGAGCCTAAACTTTGTCATGCATTGTCTACTATAATGAAAATCTTCTCTTCCAGATAGGCAGCTTTATTCATGAGCATGAAATAGGACAATCATACTTTGAATTCCTGCACTGGGACAAGGTACAACCTGAGATTTAGCTGTAATCAAGAAAGACTTTTAAAGTCTTGCTACTTGCAGCAAGTTTTGTGATTTTAATAAAATGGCAAAAAATACAGTAGCTGCATAGTCATAAAGGTCTTGGGCTTTTCCATAAGGATATACACCACTGTGCAGAATAAGGATGTGCAAGGATTGCTTAACCCAGGAATCCCCAAACTCTTCAGCTCATCAACTGCTTCATGAAGTTTCAGATTCACTGACCTTTTATTCTAGGAAAATAATAAGCATTACTTTAACTAAGAATAACAATAATACTGAAGAATCCCATTAGCCTTTTGGAATCAATCAATATTGATCGTTTGGAGTACCCTGGCCTAACCTATTTCAAATGCTCCTCAGGTTTGGCCATAGCCTGATTTGTCTTCTGCAAGTCTAAGGACTTGTTTTGTTTCAACTCATCTCCAGTTCCTGAGTGTGAATATCATCTAGCGTGAGAAAAAATAGTAAACACCTAATGGTGCCTTTTTTTAATCAATGAGATGTAATTTGAACTAAAATTTAGACTAAAATTATAATGACCTATGCAAAATTAGTAGAAATAGGTATTAGTTTTCTAGGTATGTGCTATTCCACTCCCCCTCCAATCCTCGCTTAAATCAGTTCTGCACTGTTTCCATAGCCCAAAATCATCCTTTTCTGCCCTGCCCAACTTCAAGCTCTCCAATAAAACCTAATGCAAGGAATGCTAAGAGAAACCAGAAATGTATTTTGCTTGACCCTGTTTTCTATATTAATAAAATGTAAGAAAGAAACAACAACAAAATCCACAATGACATGGAATCAGATGTACAGTGCCTAATATGAAATCCTGTGAGCCCATGAAGTTCCATAACACATCATGTAAAATTTTCATATTATCAGAATAATTATTCCAAAAATATCTAGGTTCAAATTCTGGTTTGGCAATAATACTAATTGGATAACTTCTAAGACATATTGCATCATTTAGCATCTTGAAAAGGTAAACTGGAATGCCAACCTGAGTTTTATAGACAAAGCAGCCCATGCAATTATCTTAATAATGGAGTTTACCACTTTCCCCAAATTTGTTTGGAATCTAAGATTTAGGAGCTATCTGTAGAAAGCTTATGCAGCTGTATGGCGGGCAGACTGAAATATTTTATAAATACATCAGATGTTGGAAAAAAACACTGCATGTATTTGACAATTTAAACTGGTCCTTTTTGTTTGAAGTTTTTGAAAGATCTGATGATCTGATGAAAAAAAAATCTGGTTTAAAAATTCAAAAAAAGGTTAAATATTTCAGTGTTACCTGGACTATTATGTTTTGAAACAATTGTTTTAAGGCATGGAATGAAGTTTAAAAGGATATGTTGAGTTGGAAAACATTGCAGCTGTCATCAGAAATAATTTCTGTGATTAAGATGAATGTTTTACCTAGAATGTGATTTTTATTTCGTTTTCTTACTTTTACTTTTCTTGCACCTCTATCCTTTCTCTTTCTTGTTCTTTTTTTTATCTTTTTCAAATCTCTGTAATTTCAAACCACCTAATTTTGGTATTCTCCTAGGGGTATTTTTGTTTGTGCCTTTTTTGTCAATCTGGGTTCTTGGCGAGTACATGGACAAATCCATCCAGTTTTCTTGGCAATATTTTTAGAAGTGGTTTTCCATTGCTTTCTTCCTATGGCAGCACTAGAACTCAGAATCTCCTACTCCAGCATCACAACTATTAGATCAAACTGGCTCTCATTAAAAAATTAGATTCCAATTTTTTCCTTTAATACTATTTTCAGCTTTTTTCAAAAATACCTCATCAAGCTTCTGCTTTGAAACATTTCTGCCAAGTATTAATGGAATATATATAACATTAAAAAATATCTGGGCATAAGGTTTAATCTTCCTCTCCTCTGTAGGAAAATTGGAATAATTTCATTTTCTGTCAGACCTCTGAAAGTTGACCTTTTTTAAGATACCAGTTGCTGTTCTGGATAAATTATTTGCTAGAATTAAAAAAAAAATCCTCAAAGCTCCAACTAGTGGTCCATTTATTGAACATTCTGTAAACTGTTTGGTTTTAAACAATCATTTTAGTGACCTTCTGTGTGTTGCCACACAGAAATATTAAATCAGCACTGAGAAGGATTTAACCATCCAAAAGGAAGTTCCTTGTTCCATTGTATTCTTGTCTCTGACGCTGACTTTTCTTGCCCTCTAGTCCTAGAATTGGGAAAAAAATAAATCTAAAACATTATATGCTTCAAAAACTCCTTTTGAGTAATATTACTCGTCTTTTAAACAGCAAAGCAGAAATAATGTACTCATTTTAAAACTCTCTATGGTAAGTAACAGGGATGGGATCCTACCGGTTTAACAACCGGTTCACTGAGTGCACACACCAGACGCAGGCTGAGGGCACTTGCCAGACATGGGCTGTGCGTGCATGCGCAGTTTGCAGAAAACTCACCTTCCTCATTGCTGAAGCACGGCAATCCACTCTGCCACGCTGATCAGCTGGGCTTCAGAAACAGAAATATAGGTGAGTACAACAGAGGGGCTGGCTTCAAAGTCAGAGCGAACTGGTTCACTCACATCTGATAGTCAGAGCTAACAGTTTGCCCAAACAAGTCCGAACCGGTAGAATCCCACCACTTACATATGTGTCATAGCCCCATTGGAGCCAGGGTCTGAGGCGGAAGAGTGGGAGCCTGGGCTGATGTAAGGGGGATAGCGCAGTCCATATGACGCATGAGGAACAACCTGGGAATGAAGATGAACCAGTCCCGGGTCCCTCGGGCCTTGGAAGAGTAGGCAGGGAGGAAGAGAGAGGGCAGGCTGATCGAGGAAGCGGGGAGATGGAAATGGGCAGGCAGCAGTGGAGCTCCGGAGTCGAGCAAATGCCTCCCCTGCTCGATCTCTGAGCGTGGAGAATGGAGAAAAGGCAGTCAGCGCAGGTTGAACCGACTACTCATGAGGAGGGCGGGACACCCCTCCTCATGAGGTTCACTTAGAGAGTAGAAGTTAAGGAGATGCCGTGAGGAGAGGCTTTTGCCAGGAACAAGTGTTTGTTTTCGGATTACACACTCCTGTTTTTGAGGACTGCTTTTGCCTTCGAGGACTGTCCTTGTCTTGCCCTAGCCTTGAAGACTTTGCCTTCAAAACTGTCCTTGTCTTATGCCTGGACTTTTGCCTTGTAGACTTGCTGGGTAATCTATGGGCTGTTGTTTGGGGGACTGAGGGTGGAGCTTTACTGGTCGGTGGAGGGCCATTTGTTTAACCATTCCCACGAGAAATAGAAAAGTCTCTGGAGGCCTGCTAACTGTGACCACCTGGGTCATAACAATATAGTTATCATGGCTTCAAATTCAGGTTTGTTCTTGCAGCAATACACCTATCCCATTATACCTGTATAGTCTTCCTACAATGCAGATGTTCAAATATGATGAGAATCTGTTAATCAAAAGTAAATCAGAAACATTAATTGCATTATTTTATAAAATTAAGGCATATATGTATGTATATATACTTAAGATAAATGGAATACCCAATATTTCTGATATTGACATATAGTAAATGGTACATATATGTATCATTTCATAATTACAACATAAAATAGCTACTTCTGGTATGCAGGCAACGGATTTAATTTTCATAATCACAAGTATTTACGTATGGGCAGAGCCAACCCTCAGATTAATTTGCAAATGCACAATCTGCAGGGAAATTTCTCTATTCAAAGGTTTAATTGAAGCATGCTACTATACTCAGAAACAGCTCCATTTGTTTCAAAGGGCAATTTTTAAAGACATTTTGCTTCAGCTAGGGGCAAAAGAAGCAAAATGAGCTAGCCTATTTTGCAATATTTCCATCGTATATTAATGGATTTATCCTTATGCTGCAAGGAAAGCTCATATTTCTTAAAGTTTTCACTTTTTTTTTAATTTCATGGGATACCAAGCTTTGCTTATTCAAATAGATTTCTTCAAAATTCCGCAGAATGAAAATCTATGTACAATAGATGCTGTACAACGGAAGTCTTTTTGTTTTCTTTTCCTGGAGGCAGCTAGATAGTTCTGAGGTTCCCTTTACTACTGGCTTATGGCTCATCTAACTACTTTCAGTAACTAGTTTTAAGGACAGGACAAATTAACTACAAAATCCATAGCTAGCACACATTTGTTTTAATTCAAAGATGTTATTTAACATATTTAATTACATTGTTTCTTTTGAAATGCCCTAACCTAAATGAAGAGAGGTCAAGACTTGCAGGAACTTAGTGAGAAAGTAAGCTGAATCTGTGTGGCATATGCAACTGTATTACGGGTAGTCCTTGAGATAGAACTATAATGGAGCCTGGAATTACAGTTATAAACAGTGGAAGTTATTGAGTCATGTGACCAAACCAGATTTTATGACTTTTTTGTGGTGTGAGTTAAGTGCATGCTGTGTTCATTAAATATTGCAGTCATTAAATAAATGGCAGCTTCTAGCAAAAAGCACCGAAAATTGCAATCTTGTGACTGTGGCATGCTGTAAACAGCTCTAAATGTGAACTGGTTGCTAAGTGCCCAAAATATGATCACATGACTGTGGGGGCATCCATCAGAACTTAGAAACATCATAAGTAGCTTTGGGGAGGTACATTGTAACTTTGAATGATTGTAAGTGACTGATTGTAAGTCAAGGACTACCTGTACATATTTTGAAAGCATTCATCTTCAAGGATGATCATTATAGCAGTGCTTAAAGACAGTCAATGGCCCTTTTCACATGCCATCTTAAATTGTAGATAGGACAAGCATGCCATGTGAACTCCTAAAACTAGGTTAACTGACACAGCTACAATCATAGCGAGCTGGATTTAGCCCCAGATGACCCAATCCATTCAGGGCTAAACAAAATCCTTTAGTGAAATAACTTTTAAGACGTCCTGTGAATTTCAAATTGTTTCTTTTGAACAGTTTATATAATCCTTTAGGATCCCTGTGACCACATGGATCTTGGTATGAAAGAGGAAAACTATGTGGGAAACAGGCCAACCTATCCAAACCTAGTCATGGTGGTCTCAATCTCATAGTGCCATAACTTTGCTCCTCGCAACTGGGAACTATACAAATGTAGGAAGTGAGGCAGAAAGGGAGTTTCCAGCCTTCTTTATGGTACCAGAGAAGACTGAAAATATCAGATGACTGATGAAGTCATCCAAGATCATGTGCTGGGGGCAAAGATCACTCAATCAACTGAGAGCAGTTATGACTAATTTGTGTGTATTATGCAAACAAGGCCAAGGCCAGCTTATTAAAAAGATGAGTTCACATACTACATTAGTCCATATATTGGTGGCTTAGTGTGATGATTACACTTAACCACTATGGCTTACTAAAAAAAGAAAACTATATAAGAAGCTCATTGTTGGATGTTCAAGAAGAAAAACTATGCTTATATTTACCAATGAAATATTAATCTGATTAAAATCATTTTAGGGGTACATAAGTTTTGCTAGAAGCTGGGATATTAAGGAAAGTTAGTTTAATTAGAACCTTGCTTGGAGTTTTAGGAAACTGAAATTTAGATTGTATCAAGACAACAAAAAGTTTATCCAGGTACATTCTTAAACCATCCGATTTAATGCAACGCACCTTTAAACATATGATATCACCTTTTAAAACTTTATTTAAAAAACTACATTATATGGTGCAAATAAACATTTGATCAAACACGCAGCATTGACAATGGACACATTTCCATCTACAGCACTGAGGAAATATTCACTACCACCACTGAATTTCAAACCCATGATTCTCATCTCAAGTGTACATCATCTCCGCCATGTGAGACATTTTCTTGGGAATATATAAGTAATATTCCATATACCCAGAAAGATCTTCAATAGTCACATCATCCACAAAGACTCGAGCTTGCTCTGAACAAGACCGGGCAGAGCCAGACGAACCTGTACTAGAAGGTGATCGATTTGGTAAGGATTGTGAACGCACTTCCAGGACTGCCTTTTCACACTCTGATAAGACGCTCCGCAAACCAGAAAAGGAGTATGTTTCTATTGCTTGCCATTCTTTGTCCATGTATGGGCACTGCTTCTCATAACTCATCTTGGAGAGAGACTGGAAATCTGAAGGCTGGCTAGGATCCAGGCTGGTTTCAAAGGTCAAAGAAAAAGTATGGCATTTCCTTCCTAAATTCTTGGAAGACTGCTCACCAGTACATGTTTTCTGATGTCCCGCTCTGCTTTTTCTGCAGTTGCTGCTGTCTACAAGTGGGCACCTTTTTCCGTTTAGGTACAGGTCTTCTGAAACTCTAGGATCTGGACTGATTTTATTCTTTGGAGCATCAATCTGACTTTTGTGTTTCAGTTGGTTATTTACAGAAGATGCTTTCATGCTGCAGTATGTAAACTTTGGGGGATGAAGAACAGGAGATTTGGAACGCCTGCGTCGTTGTGGTCTTGTCGTCCCTTTCAAGGATTTCCGTGCACTTCTGTAACAGAAAGCAGTAATGTTAGCAGAAATTACAATTTTGTTTGCTGTATTTTGTTCTAGAACATAGGTATTTTGTACTAAATTATTTGCTCAAGTTCTACAGATGAAGTAATTTCATGTCATGCGCCTTGATTTTTGTCCATGAAAAAGACTGAATTGGAATTTTAAGGGTTGCAACTATATCTAACCAGAAATATCATTATGAACATTTGATGTAATTAAAATATGCCACTGCATTTCTCCCAGTTATTTCTAAATAAATTCCCATCCAGACAAGACAGAAACATAATGCAAACAGCTCACTGTACAATAAGCTTCAGCCTGAGTTTGCACATTTATATTAGGCAAAGTATTGACACTTTAAAAGATATTTCAAATAAAGAATAGGTAGTTTTCCTTACCTGTGCCAAATCTCTCTTGAACAGACAATTTGATGCCAGCCTCCATCAATAGTTGTTCTGCCTGGAGTTCGCAATCCTGTTCCTTCACTAACAGAAGATCTGATTTAAGGAACAGACAACATATTAAAACGCATTCTGTAAAATCAGTAAGAAAAAAGTGGAACAGGGTACAGGTTAGAATTAACTTAGAATTAGAATCAACTTAGAATCAGTCAGTCCAAGGTACAGCAGCATGGCTATGACCAATAGTGCTATGAGCAATCTTCAGAGTTCTAGTCATCTCAGCATCTAGGTTGTCACATGATTGTGATCTAGGTGCTTGGGAACTCATTCAACTGTTTACCAAGCACGTCGCGATGATGTGATTGCCATTTCCAAACTTCCATGATCGCTTCCCCAGAAAGTCAGTAGGAAATTGGGGATAAGGCTCATGGCTCAATAAAGTGAACATCTTGTACTAAAACTGATTAGTGCTAGAACTGTGAACAAATCATGTAAGCCCAACTATTTGGAACAAGTATATAGAACCTTTTGACAGAAACATAATCATAAAACCATTTATGACATACAGGTAGTCCTTGACTTACAACAATTCATTTAGTGACCATTCAAAGTTACAACAGCATTGAACAGTGACTTATGACTGTTTTTCACACTTCTGACCATTGTAGCATACCCTGATCACACGATCAAAATTTGGATGTTCGGCAACTGACTCATATTTATGATGATTGCATGTGTCCTGGGTCATGTGATCATCTTTTGCTACCTTCTGACAAGCAAAATCAATGAGGAAGCCAGATTTACTTAGTAACTGTGTTAGTAATCTAATAACTGCAATGATTTACTTAACAGTGGCAAAAAAGGTCGTAAAATAGAGCAAAACTCACTTAACAATTGTCTTGCTTAGCAACAGAAATTTTGGGCTCAATTGTGGTCGTAAGCCGAGGACTACCTGTAATACAAAAAGTCATAAAACATTTCCTATACTGATATTTGACTCTGCTATATAGTTCAATATGGGCTCTCTTCAAGGCAGATACATCTCTGAATATATCCCAGTTTTCTCAGTGAAGGAAATACATTAGAAATTTGGTCATCGTTGAAAGCATTGAGGAATTTGGTAAGGAAATATCTCTGAAAGGATAATACAACTGGTCACAGTTTGTATAAAAACAAACATAAGATCCTGAATGAACTAACTGATCCATGCATATCTTACACATATTTTGTTATTTGAAGTCAATGCTAGGGAATGAAACTTCCCAATATCCATATTAGCAGAGCATTTTCTACAACGTTTAGAGTAAGGCAAACATGAATGATGACATCGGAAACTTTCTTCACTTCCAATTTTAAGCTTGCAAAAAGAAAGCAATACACCATTAAAAGCACCAAGGCCATAAAAAAATAATTTTAAGCAATTGTTACCTACCTAGCTGGATCCACTCTCAACTTTTTGAAAGCTGTTTGCAGGCTCTCTTCATCTCCTTCTTTAGCTTCCGATTCCATCTGCAGGTTGTTAGAATGCTCTTCTGCCTGCCATATAATGAATGCTAACAAGAAAAACATACTGATATTGATTTTATGTAGATTTTTCCCCTTTTGTTCAATCGTGTTAGATTTTTGGAGACTGCCAGATGCTTGACCACTGCACCAAACTCTTTCTCATGTAGAGAACAGAAACTGCAATAAGCCTATAAGAATGGTATACATTTAACAGAACTCCATATTACATAGACTCCAAGGTAGACTGACTTTCAAGTCACCTTTCAAGTTCAAGTTCCTAGCTGTTTGACAAAAAAAAATCCCATGTTCAATTTTAACTGTTACCCATGTAAAGCAATTTCTTGCAATACCTTGAAGCTTTTTTACAACGAGTTCTTTCTAAATAAAAGTGTCTAAATATGCATTTACTGTAAGTAAATTATCTTTTGCATATTAAGACAAAGTATTAAACCATTTGTTTAATATGGAATGAGACTGAAAAATTGTAAATGATTGAAAATATGACACCTGTCACGAACCAGAAAGGTTTAAATCTTTGGAAGAAAAAATACTAAACTTTCATTATTAGGAAATACGACATAAAACTTGAATGCCATAATGAAAATTTCTTACTGAAATGCATCAATACTATTATATAACTTTCTTAATGCTAATTATTATTTCATATATCAATTTACATAGAAATGTCTTTTAGAATCTCTGTATACGGCAGTTCAAAAAATAGAAGAATAATAGCCATGATAGTTGGGAATTCAAAGAAATTCATACAACATGAGGGTCATACAAGGCCAGACCACACTAGATGTGAGACCTTCTTTATTAGGTTGGATATAGGCATCAGTGAAGATTGCTGCTTGTTTACCTTCCTCCCTGCAGCATAGCTGTATGCCTGCCTGTGCTCGTGGATTCTGTTTCTGGGTTGGCAGGCTTATGCTTCTGGGAGGCTTCAGCCTGTCATCTCAGAGCTTGAACACTGAACTAGCACAAGAGTTCATGGCCACCATGGTAGCCTTGGATCAGCCTAACTCATTTGTGTTCCCTCTGACTTGTCCAGAGGGAAACATAATGAATCTGGTGTTTGCCTTGGAGAAGTGTTGTGATCTGGATTTGGGAGTTTTGATGGGATGCTGTCCCTCCTGCAAGGAGTCAGAACCTAGTAACACCCACAGACATACACACACAGGTACCTCATGGACCTAATGCAGTTTCAGGAGCTTGGGGTTTTCCTCAAAGCTCTGACATTTAGTTTGGCAGATGCCCTTGCTGCTGTTTAGAACAAGCCTGTGATGGGGATGCTGAGCTGAATTGCACCTGTGTGGATAAACTATGCTTGCAGTTTTTGTAGAGCCCAATGGTTTACTGAGCAGCTATAAGGATGAAGTGGCACAAGAGATGCCCAGAGCACTGCTGGAGGAAGACAAATAATGAAGTTGATTGAGCACATATAAGAGCTTATATTACGACCTATCTTATGGTGACAAGGGCAGCAAAACATGCTTATTTCTCTGTCTTTATTGCATTTACAATAGCCACCCAGCAGCTCTGTTTCAACTGACAAAGTACATCCTAGGTAAGGAGTTGGGGGAGGCATGTTGCAGGACCTCTGTGAAGAATATTCTTGACTCTATCAGTCACTCAACTTTACTTGGAATTGAACTTTGGCTAGGCAGATCCTTTGGAAATCAACAAGGTCCTCATGGCTGTAAGCTCGGCCAGCTGTTTTCTGGACACATACTCATTCAGGTTGGTTATGGCCATGTGGAATACGGTTGGCTCAAAGAAGCAGTTAATATCTCTTTGCAGTGGGACTGCCATCTTGGTGGCAATGGTGTACCACCTTTTAAACGCACCATCCTTGAACTTAATAGGTTACAGAAGTTTTGTCCAGTTAGAAACTTCCTTTTGGGAAAGGCTGAGAAGAAAGTTGGCACTCAGCTTCAGAGGACCTTGGATAAAGCAGATCATCTGAATCGTTTTCAGTCTAAGTTCATGCTGAGGTACAGTATGGAGATGGCATTGGTCATTGGTGAAGTTTGGAAGATTGGGATAGGGTGATGCAACTGTTCTGGCTCTCCTGAATCTCTCGGCAGCTTTTGGTACTTTTGATTAATATCCTAGTGGTAATATTTAGAATCAATTGAAGCCTCCAATTTCTATTAAAGGAAGCTTCCAAAATAACATTACTGTAATCCAGTCTAAATGGAACTAAAACAAATTCTATCCAAGAGACTTCTTTTATTCAAGCTGATTATTAGAACTTTTTAGATTCAGTGCATGATTCAGTGCATGATCACAACTATGTGTGTTTCACTTAATAGTCCTCTGGGTGAATACCTTTCAAACTGAAATATCATACTATGCACATAGGACGGATACTTCCTAAGATAAGAATAGTTCTGAACAATAGACTGGAGATTCACAGTGAAGTGAAGCTGTCATAGGTAGGACAGAATAAAATTCATCTGACTGAGGCTTTGACAAAGTATAGTGAAATCCACCTATACAAAATAATATCCACATAGCACTTTTGGAACATTCTTTTAAAGGAGTATATCAAAACCGGTATTTAAACTGCTGAACTGATTAGGCTACACATACCTATAATTTACTTATATAGTACTTTAGTACTTTCATCCAGAGATGTACATTCCATTATGTAGTTAAAAATAAAATAATGATATGGTTACTACAGAAAATCAGTAAGATTTATCAAGTTCTATCATTTCAGTTTAACTCTTTCCTATTCTAATTTTAAAACTTTTTTCAAGAAATTATATATATCTACCATAAATAGACATTCAGTATAGGCATTGCATGTGACTATTAATATCAAATGCTAGTGAATTATGTAAAACTACAGATGTACGGTAAATACACAAATATAATTCACAAAATTTAGAAATCAAGCAAGATTGGAAGAATGATGGCTGATACCATTATAGGTGTTTTATACTATACTACTACTATATTTTTGCTGTTTGAAATAATTTTAACTTACAGTGAATTTTACAACTAAAAAAGTAAGTTGACTGAGGATCCTCTGAAAAGCATTAAATGGAATTATCAATTCAACAATGCCTAATATATGCTCTGAGCAGTAGAAAAACCTTGTTTTAAAGGATCAGAAAAAAAATCTTATTGAATATCTGGCAAACAAAACTATAACACTTCATAAGGAAAATAATTCTGAGGGTAATACAATCTGCATGTGTCGTGATGATATATCGTATATATAATCTGTATGTTCATAGGAAGGGCAGTTTGAAAATGTAATAAATGCATTATTTAAAAATCACTAACATTATACAGTCTAATTATTGTTTGACTTCCAGGATAATTTGGGGGTTTGGAAATTCTGCATGTTGTCAAGTGACCAAGCCTTTTAATGTTGAGTCACTACGGAAGATAAGGGCGAAAACGTCTCTTAACAACCCAGAAGATTCGCCTTTAAGGCGCCACGAAACTTCCGTCGCAAGGAAACTCGAGAAGGGACTGTCACCGCGGCTTCTGACGACCAGAATGCGGGTACGTATTAAATAAGAAATCCGTCCGCGCACAAACTAGTAGAAATGACGTAGCTGCTGAAGAAGAAGAGGCCCAGCCCTTTACTTTCGCCTCTTCGAAACGTCTCTGCCTCGAAGAGGAAGGCGGGAGAGCCTAAGGCATCACTAAAACAGAAGGCAAGTCAACTTATCCAAACGGAAATAATCATTAAAGGAAAACCCCCTCCATTCTTCTCCCTCAGAAAGAACGAAAACAAGGGCCAACTTACCCGACAAAGCGGACCCAATCAGTCCAACGAGCCACTGCCGGAAGTGAACATAAAAAAACAACAGGAAGTGACGGTGCAGTGCGCGTGCGTTGAAGGACCACGCGCTCTCTGTCGACGCTCCTCGCATTTTCATCCACTCCTGCTTTGCGCGCGAAACCCTATACAAGAGGACTTTAGGAAAACGCATGCGCGCTAGGACCAAACCGTCTCCATGGGGATTCTGCCTCGGTGAAGTGCTTCCAGATCCGGGTCACTCGTTTATTTCCGCTCATATGTTTGAGGGGAGACTGGGGGGGGGGGGGGTGCTCGCGTGAAGGGAAGGAACGTTTGACATTTTCTTTCCGCCGTCTCCATGGCGCAGAGCCGCCTAAGCGCTGAACTGGCGTGATTCCTTGTCACCGGAGCAGAGCAGCTGATTCTACCCGTCAAAACGATGGTCTTCTGTTGAGTCACCGCACTAGGCGCCCCATTCCCGGCTGTTTTACGAAGCATCCCTTTTTGTTCCTTTTCGGCCACCTGGTTTTTCTTTCGGATTCAGGGCTTCGGTCAGAAGGCAGAAACTCCACAGGTGAAGCATTTCTCAACTTCGTTTCTTGGGGCAGATTTTTCTGTGGCAGCAAAAGATTTGTGGCACTTTGACCTAACGCATAGATTAATAATCTCAGTCATTGTTTTCCAACCTTGGCAATTGAGATGTGTGAACCTAAACTCCCACAATTACCCAACCAGCATGTTGGGTCTGCACATCTAAAAATTGCCAACGTTGGAAAACGCGACTTAAGTTTTAGCTTGGCCCCATACACTTCATTTGGTGCAAGTGGCCTATAAAGATGTAAAATAAAGAGGAAGGATTTGCTATAATAAATAAACTCGTCCATAAATGTCACAAAGTGCTTAGTTGTTGTTTTTTTTTGGTTACGGCTGTTATTTGTACCGTGCTGAATAATGTTATTGCCCTAAAAAGGATTCTGAGTTCCATTCTTTGTGACTACATATACACAGGCCCTGTAGTTTCCTTGTCCCCAATGCTGCAGTCTTTGCTCTTGCTTGCTTCTGGGATTTTTTGGCCCAGTTTGGGATTCTTGGTGGTCTCAACTCAGCAGCTGTGCTTATTTTTTACACCAGCTAAGTAATGCCACTTGGGGGAGGGTGATGAATGCAAGCTGGAACTCATTCAAAAACAAGGTATTCTGACAAAAGGTGAAATTCAAAATAGAGTAGGATATGCTTTTGCTTCAGAATGCATAACTTTTATTTTTGGTCCCAACTACACGTTTTAAAATATATCCCATGTTTGATAGCAAGAATAAGGAAATGACTTAAGACTATTGTCAAGTCATCTTATTCTTAGACTTTACATTATTCCAGCACAGATGCAGAGCTGGCTGAGGAATTCTGGGAGTTGAAGTCCACACATCTTCCAGTGGCCAAGGTTGAGAAACACTGATATACATCCTTCTGTTAAATTATAGTGTATGCATTTCAGTCCACAGCCCAAGCCTGTCTAGCATTTTTTAAAATTTTCTATTTGAAGTATTGTCGCCCCTCCCAGTTTAATATCATGATAAGCATCCTTCAACTTTTCCAACTCATTCATAAAAATGAACAGCCCAGGATACATAACAGTGCATCTAGTCTTTGTGATATGATATTGTCTTCCACACTGAAGTGGAGCATTAACAAGCACACTCTGGGCGCAATTCTGAGTCCATCAAACCAAGGTATCATCTAGCTCAAATTCTGAGTACTTTATTAAGGAGAATGTTATGACACACTATTCTTCAATCATTTAAACTGAAATCAAATTTATCATTACTTTCAAACATCAGTAAGATCAATATGCTATGAATTGTAGCAGATCTGCGTTGGCTGCTTTTAATTGTACCGGAGGCATACAGAAGTCAAAATACACTGCACGGTTATCTTTTTTTTAATATCTTGTCCAAAATATCAAGTTGATAGATCTATGCTAAACTGATAGATTTATGCCAGCTTTTTTAGATCTTGCCAGTTCTCCTGTATTTCTTAGCATTACCAAGCTTGTTTTTCAATCATGTCCACTCATTCTTTCATTACCCTGGGAAATAATCTCTCTTGTCCTAAGAGCTTGATCCTTGATGACTGCATGGACAGACGCAAATCAATTTGACTTGTTTCCACTAACATTCTAAAGCTCTTTCAAGAACAATTCTATAATCTCTTTATATTTCACCCACCCCCCTGATCCAGTTTTCCCTTTCTATTTTTTTTTTTCAGCCTTATCAATTTTATTTTCTAGCTGATCATAGCCATACCACATGCCCAACATATTTGTGTGGGTTTTTTTGTAGTGATTATCAGCTCACAAAATCAGTCTTTATTTTGTCCAGGCTTGGTTAATTTTGCATTCTGTGGTATGCTTACTAAATATCTCTAGCTCCCTAATTCTTTCAATTTCTAGCCGTCAGATCCATCAGGTAAGGATTGATTCTCAGGCTGATAAAGATTTAGGAGACAATTTTGTAAACCCTGAGTGCTCCTACCACTACTGGAACCAGTTTGGCTTTTACTTTCGATATCCTCTCCTAGTTCCTCCTAGTATGTGTGAATATATAAATTAAATAGAAATAAATTTATATAAATAATAATATCTACATTAAATTGGCTTTTAATTGGAAATAGTTTAATTGGTAAATTGTGTTTTGTAATTCTAACCTTTTAATTTTAATAAGGAATCTGTGATTCATGATTCAGGAAATGATCAGTGCAGATGCCTTGCTACTATTTATTTATTTATTTATTTATTTATTTGTTTGTTTGTTTGTTTGTTTGTTTGAATTTATATGCCGCCCCTCTCCCGAAAGACTCGGGGCGGCTCACACAGG
>JANHFM010006134.1:21015-36614 GCA_032468115.1 Grayia smithii | reverse complement strand
GGCCTCCAAGGTCCCTTCCAACTCTGTTACTGTTACTGAATGAGCCTAGATAAAACTGAGCTGACAGTCTTTTGCTCTTCTCTGAATCCAAGGCATTCATAATACATTCAGATGTTTTTGTTTCTTTTGCCAAGCCTCAAACTGGCTCCTTTCAAATAAACTAGTTAATATTAACTATGATTTCCTAGTTCAGGCAACATGATAAACAGTGTCTAAGCAAATATAAGAGCAAATCCTCTGGAATCCTCGTGGCTATGTCAGGTGGGAGGGGAAGGGTCATGGAAGCTGAGTTCATAATGCTAAACTGTGAATTACTATCCTATTATACAATAAGGGGCATCTCTTGTGTCTCTTGACATCTCTTGAACTATCTTCCATTAAAGAAATCCATTTATGATATTTTATGTATGAGGTATAGGTATGCGAATCAAAATTTCACAGACCAATGAACCAGGAATTGATTTAATACAAATTCTTGGAAGGACAGAGCTTTTCAGCATAATAGAAATGGTAATGTTAACACCAGCATTTCAGATTTACAAAAACACTAAAAAGTAATACATGGATTGGGCCTAAAAAGCCCCAGAGATGAAAGAAAATAAAATTCATTCCTTAAACCACCATACTGTTGAATTCCAAATATGATGGACTATGATTTCCATAATCAACACCCATTCAATCAGCTTATTCAATCATTGGCTGTTTTGGCTAGAAACAAGGAGCAATAATGCATGGAGGATGCCAGATAGTAAACCTATCACTATGCAGTGGTGGGATTCTACCAGTGGTGGGATTCAAATAATTTAACAACTGGTTCTCTGCCCTAATGACCGGCTGGGTGGGCGTGGCCATGGTGGGCGTGGCCAGGGTGTGTGAAAGGCAGCACTCGGCTTCCTGCACCCCCCCCCTCAGAGCAAAAACAGGACTCAAGGGGGCGTTCCCCCCCCCACAGCCCGTTTTGGGCCTAGGAGGCTTCCCTGAAGCCTCCTGGGAGCAAAAACAGGCCTAGGAGGCCTCTCTGTACTTACCTGGGAGCCAAAACGGGGTGCATGGGGACTCCTGGAAGGGGCAGGGTGGGAAGGGACGGAGCAAGCCAGCAATTTAACTACCGGTTTGCCCGAACCAGCCCAAACCGGCTGAATCCTACCACTGGATTCTACCGGTTCTACCCAGTTTGGGTGAACCAGTAGCGGCGGCAGCTAGAGGCTCTGCCCACCCGGCCGGACGTCATCATGGATGCTCTGTGCATGCACAGAAGGTTCTGCGCATGCGCAGAGGTGGCACACACTCACAATTGCGAACCGGTAGTTAAGGTAAGTGAATACCATTACTGTCACTATGATATATGTGCATTTTTTACTGAAACTTCAGCTTATACAAAACATGGATCACAAAATCTACCATCTTGCAATTTCTGGTCAAACATAGCATGAATGCATGTGTAATTAGATAAATATACTTCCAATAAATGAGATTCATCACTTGCTGCAAAGAAAAAAATGGAGAAATACAACTAATTCAATCTGTAATCTTATCCTTTTAGTCAAATACTGTATATTTTAGTATGTAGTGTGCAGATTTACTGCAACTTCAATATTTATCTGGTGACCTTTATCTATACAAATATCAGAATAGAAATATTGAATATGAATGAGCAAATTTTTTACATTTGTCTTTGAAATCACTTTTTTCAGCTTTGCTTTTATCATTTGCTTATTACTTATTTGCTATCTGAGGTTTTGAACTTGAGGTTTTCTTTGCTTCAAATAAAAAAGTATTTAAAAAAATCTAATGCCCACTCAGCGGGCATTTAAAAAAATAGTTCGCACTTTGGATCTAGAGGGTTAATTTTCTACTCACAGTTCAAACATAACACTTAGGGCAACAAATAATCCAAACCTTATCAGTAAAGGTTTATAAATGGATTTTTGCAAGGCAAGGCATCCTGTTACCTAAGAGAATTCTTATTACTAGAGTAAGCATATTTATGTATTTATTTATCCAATCTATATCCATCTCACAAAACAACTGAAATAGTTGTTTTGTGTCATTACTACAATTCTCCCTTATACTGAGGACAAAGTTAGCCAAGTCACATGATATTCTGCCACACTGTCTTTATATTAATTATTCAAAGGTCTGTAAATTAATGTCTATAGAACAGGTGCTATTGGAAAGAAAGGCAAACAATTATATTTGGGGAACTAGAGTGAGGATCTTCAAAAGCCATTGCTTCCATTGTCCTCCACAGTCTGTGCTGAAAAGAGCAGAGAACCTGGTGCTTTGTGGTGTACAGGGAAATTAGCACCTGATAGAACACATTATCAATGAACCCACTGACAGTCACCCCTTATGGATTTTCATTGTTCTTCCCTCCTCACGATTCTTTAGAGCAAGCTTCAGTATGCATAACATCTGCCTACCAATAAAAGAGAATATTTGTAGCAGTGGTGGGATTCAAAAATTTTTTACTACCATTTCTGTGGCATGGTTTGGTGCTTGGTGAGCTTGGCAGGGGAAGGTTACTGCAAAATCTCCATTTCCTCCCGATCAGCTGGAACTCAGGAGGCAGAGAATAGATTGAGGTAGGGCCAGTCAGAGGTGGTATTTACCGGTTCTCCAAACTACTCAAAATTTCTGCTACCGGTTCTCCAGAACTGGTTAGAACCTGCTGAATACCACCTCTGATTTGTAGTTCAGGGTTGAAATGAGGGATCATTGGTGCTCTCTGGGCTTGCTTGTTTTCTTGTAGACATTTCATTATTATTATTATTATTATTATTTCAACTTATATCCTGCCCTTCTCCGGAGACTCAAGGCGGCTTACAATTTATTAAGTACAAATCAAATCAATTAAGTACAATCATTACCCTCACTAGGTAACAACAACAATGCTAGTAAGGAGTGCAGTTTGCTGTCAATTTATATTCTGATGTCTTGCCTGTCTGTGTGGGAAGTGGGGGACAGTCTTAGGGATTAAGGACCCTAACCCTAACCTGTTGGGCTGTTTACTAATGGCTCTTTGGCAGTTTCTTGATTGGGTATTTGCCTAATTGAATGTTTATGAGTTTAAAAAAGAGAAACCTATCAGTCAACCTTTTCCATAGGGCTGTGGAAGCCAGTGTTACAATACACTATAGAGAGAATTTAAAAATATGAGACCTGAGAACAAACTTTGGTAAACCAACAATTTACCTTTTAGATCAAACCACCATTTAAGAGATGGCTTTTTCGCTGGGAAGAAGAACAGTATTGTCACTATTGTGATTCCAGTAACTGCATCTGAGACAAACCTAACAGAAATGGAAAGAGGATTCTACGTAAGAGAATCATATTTTATTTATTTATTTATTTATTTTATTTTATTTATATGCCGCCCTTCTCCCGAAGGACTCGGGGCGGCTCACAGAGATTAAAAAAACCAATAAACAGTCTATAATTTAAATTAATATTAAAAACAATTTAAAAGTAGATAAAAATTAAAAACCCAATCCCGTCAGCCAGTCTGTTGTAACAGCCACGTCTTCAGGTCCCGGCAGAAGGAGCGTAGGTCAGATTTTATCAAAGAATAAGTTTTTACATCAGGTTTCATGAACATTTACAGTTTATAATTATTTTTTTTAAACCCTGCAAATTACTGCCCTAAATTAGAAAATTAATCGGAACCTAACGTTGCAAATTGGAGAAAGCATGAGAAGTAGCCTTTATTTTTTTAAATCAAGACTAGTTTTTAATCATTGAGTGAGATTATTAAGATTATTGATAACTGACAAATTATAGGCTACAATAATTGAAATAATCATATTCTAAAATGAAGAGAGACAAGGCTATTTCAACAGCTACAGGCCAAAGAATTTCAGAGTCATACTGTACATCTAGGAGGAGACCTGGATGAAGATACCTTGTTAGACCTGGAAGAGTAGGATGGACTGTAGTGATAGGTGATCCTGACAGTAATTTCATCAAGTGCCTGATGAAATTTGAAACACCCACCCTACAAATATTAACTGTGGTCCTTTGTCAGCATTTGCTCTGAGACCTTAAGCAAAAGTCCTTCAAACTTCTAGACAATTAAATACTCTAGATATTTAATTGGATATATTAGGTATTTAATTTCCATGTAAAGTATGTGTCCTACAATATAACCATTGTCTAAGAGGAAGTAGAAAACAAAAACTTATGACCTTTTCCTCTGATACATGAAATATGAGAGTCTTCATTAACATGGTGCCTATGGGTATAATGAGATATAATTTCCATCTTTCTGCAACAGACACAGCTAAGAAACTTCAACTAAACTGGGAACTTCAACTAAACATGATCAACATTTGGCATCACATAATCTCTTAAATG
This sequence comes from Grayia smithii, assembly GCA_032468115.1. Lineage (NCBI taxonomy): Eukaryota > Metazoa > Chordata > Lepidosauria > Squamata > Grayiidae > Grayia > Grayia smithii. Next base: position 32,261 of record JANHFM010006134.1, on the reverse strand, counting down.
CAGAAAAAAGATTTAAAATGCAATGCATGCTGTTTTTGAAGTAAATTGAGAAATCAGTGGATTAACCCCAATAAAGTTTATAAACAGAGGAGGAAAAGAGTATGATTTTTCTATGTATTCTTGAAAATTAGAACCATGTTCTCACTTTCTACTGTAAATGATCACACAGCTACATTAACCTGATAGATATTTTACAACAAAATTGTTTTTGTTGTTATTGTTAAAATCAAGAAATATATGAACATTTGGTCAAATTTTCCATTCAATATAGGACAGAATTCCTAAATCTCCTATTTACTTGAATGAGTTTGAATAAACTAAAAGAAGAGGCTTACCCTGGTTTAAATAAGCTTGCCCAACCTGTGATGAATTTTGGATCTCTGGAGAATAGCAGGATCGCAAATAAACAGAAGAGAACAAATACTGCCTGCTCTGCAAACCTGTTTTGGAATAAAATTAAGTTAAGCACTTAAATATTTACCCGAAGTTTAAGTTCAGTTAGAAGTAGCAGATGGTAAGAAACATGAAGAGTAACAAATGATTAAAGGTGTTTTTTATGTGAAAGGCAAAAAAATACAGGAAAAACCTACAAAATGAATATAACTCCAAATGTTATTCATCTGTTATGTAACACATGGCATATAACAAGAGTCAGTTTCATTTTTTGGACTAAGACTGTATGGCTGTAACCTTGTTGCTAGTATCCTTATGATTTATATTGACTGTTTCCTAATATGATTTGTTTGTTTAATTGTATCTTATGACTATCATTAAGTGTTGTACTTTATGATTCTTGACAAATATATCTTTTTTTTATGTACACTGAGAGGAAATACACCAAGACAAATTCCTTGTGTGTCCAATCACACTTGGCCAATAAAGAATTCTGTTCTATCCTGTCCTGTCCTGTCCTGTCCTGTCCTGTCCTGTCCTGTCCTATCCTATCTATCCTATCCTATCCTATTTGAGCTCTTATCTTGCTTTAAGCATGAAGCTAACTGGGTGATTTTGGCCAGTCACGTTATCTTAAGTTTTAAGGAGAAGGCAATGAAAAATCACTTCTGAAAATGTTGCCAAAAAACCTGTAGCAATTTCCCCATTTAATTACCAAGAGCCACTACACCTTCTTATTTGAATCTTTGTTCTACATAAGCATGGATATAAGCTATCTCCAGGCATTCAAATAAATGAATATCGGTACAAACAAACATGAATTTTCCTCACACACACTTTCATTCTATTTGAGGAATTAATGTCTGAAATGCCTAATGTATATCTAGAAGGTCTTGAGTAGACTGCAGCAGCAGAAGCTGATCAGGGCTGATTGTGAAAACATAAGCAGAGCCAGACTTGGATAGTATTTAAATGAGTGATCACTAAGAAATACCATATATAACTGTCTAGACAATATTAGGAAGTCAAAAACATTCCAGAAAAAGGCATGAGCAATCCACTTCCATACTATTGCCAAGACACATGAATGAATATGTCTAGGAAGCTCAACTGAGTCATGCCTATATTTATATCTGAAATATGTTTGTCCATATACCTTGGTTATATTCACCTTAAATTATTGTCTTGTGTTATGCATGAGACTGCCCTTGAAGATAATTCAGAGATTACAGTAGATACGGAATACAGTACAAATATGCTTGTGGCAATGAAGATAATCTTGTATTGATTACATTGGCTGCTTATTGCTTCCATTTACAATTCAAAGTGATGTTTTTGAGCTTTAAAAACATCAGTGTATGAGCCTGCCCATATTTTAAAAATGGGTTGGAAGACTTATTCTCGGGCTAGACAATTATAGGTTAAAAATGTACAGGTAATTTGGTGCAATTTTATGTGTACATTTTTAACCTATAATTTCAAATGCTTTGTGATTTATGCATTTATACATGTGATGATAGTACCTTAAAAGGTGAAGTTTGTTTTTCAATAAATAGATTTTGTATACATGGAGAGTATGTTTCAAAAATCATATAGGAGTATAGCATATAATAGTCAGAGTCAGAAGTAGACATTGTTTTGTTCCATATGTGTATTGTTTTCCAAGAATGTAAAAATAATTTATATTTAATTTGGTTACATTAAATACATCACTGTGTACTAAAAGTCTAATTCAATAATCAGTTAAAGTCTCAGCTTTTGGATGCTAAGGAGCAGAATGGAAAGCGACTTCATAATAAGTATTTAAAAGGAGATTCATTACTAAACAACCATAGCATTAAAAAGCACTCTAAAGGCAACCAAAGCATCAAAAGCAAATAAACAAATAAAAGCAGAAAACCATCAATAGATTTAAGGAAAGAAACAAGAAACAGAAGCAATTTCAAAGAAATCTGGAATTGCTAATCAAATTGGCAAGGGCTGGTTTAATGGAGCTTTTATATTCTTAAAACAGTAAAAAGCCTTTGATTTTTACAGTGACACTTTGCAGGTTTCTGATGTATAATCACTTGAATGGTGGAGTGGGAGACTAATTTCTTGTGTAACCATTCCTTAATGATGAAATCTTATAAGCATCTTTTCAAGCAACCTGTCCTACTTTATTTTGCAGTAACTATGCAATATCTATAAGCAGATTTTTAAAAGACAGGTTTAAAAAGATAAAGGTATAACACAAAAACAACAAAAATCTGAGGAAAGTGAACAAATTAAAAAAGTTGTCTGGATTTTTCTGAAAATGTCCCTTTTATTGTTTTATCTGAGAATACATAAATATAGGTACAATACACAACAAGGGAACCTGCATGAACATAACTACCTTATTAAAAAGAAAAGTGAAAGCAATGGTCTCCATACATAAGTTATAGAACAGCCCTCTAATTATGTGGGCTGAAGTTTTTCAGCTTTTGTGATCATTATATAAATGATAATTCATGAAGGACATCATTTATTGCTCTATGGGATCATTCTTGAGTGCCTGAGCTACAAATTTTCAAAACTCAGAAGACTAGCTAATTAAAGAATTAGCTCATTCTTTACTTAAATAATTTAGCAGAGATAATTAAAAACAACAACAGTGACAATATTTCAAACTGATTCTGTCATTTGAAATCTGCTCTCGAAGCATGGCTCCAACTAAGCATTCTTGATCAAAGAAAAGAAAATAGAAACAAAACAGCCATAGGAGAATGTGTATTTCATGAACATTATTATCACTACAGTGATTTTTTTTGTAAAAGAGTTAAGTACAGCTGTTGAAATACGCTGAAATCTGAAATTTATGAAAAATCCCCATTATTAGATGATAGTACTGACGTTAGAATTAAATTAATTCTAGAGTCCTTAGTTCTGACCTAGATGCACAATCATAAACAAAGACCTTTAAACACACACTGCACATAAAAATTAAACAGGGCTTCCACTGCATCATCTCAACCACCATCATAACTTTTGTGACCAAAACCTGCAGATACCTCTGGTGTTAAATGTGTCTGAACAGAAATGTTACCATTATAATGCATCTATTTGATATCTCATGCCTAATAATTTCATCTTCTTCTTTGTGATGTTTGTTATTCTCATTGTGACTTACTTTATTGGTCCCAGTTTCTCATAGTCTTCAGTTATAACTGCCCGAGCTCTGCCTTCTGCATCAGTTCTTATTTCCGACTTTTTCCTTTTGCAGTCTCTGATAATCAGAAAAAGGTGGGGTGGGGGGAAAGTTGCTCAGTTTAAGTTGTGTAGCCATTTCTCCAGATCATCCACAATGTTTATTGTAAGATCCTGGCTCGCAGAAAAGAATTCATACTGCTGTTGATTAATATGATTCTATTTTCTGATTTTTGTGATTTTAAAATTTTGGTTGATTATTTGTTAACATTGTGTTAAATTTGTTTTAACTTTAAAGGAAAATAGGTTATATGTCTAAGAGATACTTTTGAATGACAAATTTGTCTTGCCATGAGAGTACACTATTTACATATAATGTACTGGCTATATTCAGCATCCCTGGGGCATTTTAAAGAATATATTATCATTATTTTAGTAGCCAAGTGACTTTTTAAAAGGTTCAGTTCAATACCTATGAAATCCTTTTCTGAGAAAGAAATCTAAAGAAAGTGCCACTATGAAGAAGATGCAAGGTCTAGATTTGTCTGCCTGGACATAGGTGTACATGTGATCATCCACTGAGAATGTTCATCTTGGCATTTTTGACAAATAGCAATTATAAAACTGGAAAGAGTTAAAAATAATGTTTATAATATGGGTGGAAATGGTTGAGAATTTCCATAAAATGTGGCAAACAAAATGTTCTTTAAAACAATGTGAGAATGGAATTTAAGAAGCTATCATGTTACGGGTACATTTTAAGAAACTCAAGATTTTTGTATTTTTAGTTAGTAAAATAACTGAACATCTTTCTTTTCTCCTATCAGTAACCAACAAAAATACTTGTATATGCAAAAAAATAATAAATAATCAGCCTCCCCAGCTGTAAAAAGAATGTCACTGTCACTATAAAAACTATATTCACAAATCTCCAATCTTCTGCACCTATGCATTATCTCTGAGCATTGAAGGACTTCTTATTTCAGATTAGTTGATTTCTCACTTTATCACCAAATTACTCCATTTCAAAGAGATTTTTCACAGTTTCCAGCTAGTCTAGTTACAGTGCATTCAGAAAGTATTCAGACCCCGACTTTACTTTTGTCAATTTTGTTTTCCTGCAGCCTCATTCTACAGTTGTTGCCATTCATTTTTTTCTCATTAATCTACCCTCAGAACCCCATAATGACAAAGTGAAAGCAGAATTTTAGAAATGTCTGTACATTTATTAAAAAGAAAAAACTTTTGGGAAAGAGTATGTGAATGTCAAATTACATTATTTTATAATAGAGATGATTTTACATATAACATTATTTAAAATAGAGATATTGCATTATCATAATCTTCATCACCTCATCTTGGCAGTGAAAGCAGTTAACATAAAAAAAATGTCAAGAAAACCAAATTAAAAATTAGCTATGAACTAGCTCACACATCTTATTCTGTGCTATGGGCAGATTACTATTATAATGATTATCTTTAAAGTTTAGAAAATACTTGTTTGAAATGTCCCTGAATTCCTTAGAAATGCCTTCAATTTGAAAGCAAATGAAGGAGGCATCAGTGGAGATGAGGTTGTTGTAAGTACCCAGATTACAAAAGGTTTACAATAAAACAGTTACCAATTAACAAATTGCGTAATGAAATCACTGAAGTTTAATCCTTGTCAAATGCAACATGCCCTGATCCAAATTTCCAGGGAGATACTTTATCTCAAATTCTGCAAAACCACTGAAGCTTGAAAGAAGGAAAAACCCACAAGCTTTTTGCTTTCATAAAATGTGAATATCTCCTGTCATCACAGTACATTTAAAGGAAACCAGTAACTACAAGAACAGAACATTTCTTCTAGTTACTGAATATTCAACCATTTTTTTAAAATACCAGCCTTTGTTTGAACCCTATACTCATTACAGCAAATTAGTGAAACTCCCTGCAGCTCTCGACAAAACTATATCAACATCAGCTTCAGAATTTTTAATAATGATGGAAGAATAAGTGTAGAAAGTATTGAGAACTCTTCCAGGATTAGTCAAAAGACTGTAAGAGAAATATTTTACAACTTCCATTTTCCATTTCCCTATCTTTTGCATGTAATGGAAATTTCCAGTTTTAAAAATCACCATGTTTAGGAACAAAGGAAACAAAGAAACACCATTGTTTAAACAAAAATGATTTTTAAAAATGAAGAACATTACAGAAAAGTATATCAATGAAAAGAGGTTAAATATACATTCAACTTAAAGGTGTCCCTTGTTCCAACTTTTGGATGAACACAGAGTTAAATTAATTATTTCAACTGCAAATGAAAACAAATTCAAATTATGCATATAACTCTGATGTAACAATACCTTAAGCTAATGCATCCATAAAGGAAGCATATCCAGAGCCATCCAAGGAAAAGGAAAAGTACCATTAAGGGAAAGGCAAACACAAACCAAGAGCCAAAGTTCACAACATCACATCCTGGAAAATAACTTTCGAGAAAGAAAAAAACCAATTAATACAAAGTGGAGAAAATGTCTTTGAATACATTTGAAATATGAAATATATAACCCACACAATATGTCTTACAACCTTCCAAAACCAAGTTATAAAATACAGTTATTAAAAGATTAGCCAAGATTATCTGATTTTTTTCCACATTCTCTAAGAAAATCCAACTCAACAGTCCCTAACTCTGCAATTCCTGAGATGCACAGTGACTGACTTCATAGATTGCATTAATTTATGCTGTACTTAATAAACATTTTTCAATAGGTCACAATAACTTGGTTCATCCATCTGAGGTCACAAAACATAGTGGCTGGATTCACATAATATAATAAGCCAATATCAAAAAAGTCACATTGTGCATTGTGTGAACCTGGCCAGTATCTGAAGATTTCCTATTATCGTTGCCAGTGTTGTTTTCTACAAATACCAGATACCCAATTCTGACAAAAAATGTACCTCTTTAACTGTCCTGAAAGAATGAGATTCGGGGCTGTACCAGTCAGTGTTGCTGTTCCACCAATACTAGCAGCGTAAGGGATGGAAATCAGAAATGCTTTCCATACATTTGTCTTGTATTGTTCTTCCTTCATTACATCCAAGGAAATGTCAACTGTGACTTCCTTCTCTTCAGTCATATCTTTCCTTCAAAACATTCCAAATAAAAATATAGCATTTGAAATACGTTTTTGCTTATAGGTCTACCTGTTACCTTCAGAGAGAAATATTTGGGGCACTTTGTAAGTAATAGGATTAATTCTTCTGCAAAACGGTAAGGCCTCTATGGGTTTGGGTTGGATTAGGTTTGCAGCAGCAATAGATTGCACCGGTAGCATCCAATGTTTTCATTAATTTTAATCTTTTTTGTTTAGGATTGTGACTATCCTTAAGTAGATGAAAAGTAAAAACAGTATCAACTCAACATTTAACACAGAGATGGGACTGCAACCATGGGACATGCTCAATATTTTTGGAAGGATGACATTATAATGTAAAGTAGTTGAAGCTATTTTATATGAACAAGAGACTAGGGTTTTTTCCCCCATTTTGCCCATCCCTGCTTTTAAGGTATGTAGAAGATGAAAATTCAGCAGACACAACTTTTCTTTCTCCCACATGACAAGTCCTTTGTTTTTTAATCTTTTATGCAAGTATGGAAAAATACTTAAATTCTGAATGTTTGTTTCCTTTAAAGACAAAAGGAGAAAAGTTAACTTGATGGGCCATAAACCTAGTGTCAGAACATGCACTTAACTTGCAGAGGGCTCAAGGTTCAATCTTTAACATTTACTGTAAAAAGAAATTAAGACCCCTTGCCTAACAGTACGGAATGTTTGCCAGAAGGAACAGAAGATGCTGCCTCATATAGAATGGGCATAGTCATAGTTGAATCATAGGTCCATTTGTCTAACACAATCAACATTGATTTGCAGAACCTTCTCAGGTTTTTAGGAAGAGACCTTTCCCAACTCAGTCTGGAGATGCCCAATATCCTTATTACATGTAGCTTTATTGAAGCTTTGTTTGATGTTGTGTAAAACCACTATTTAACAGATTTAACAATACTGTCAATGTGTGAACCTGTTTTCCTTTCTATTTTCTTATACTGGCATAGCAAAAAAAAGTAAGTTTTGCTTCCATTTCCAATTAATTACAGCATTGTTCTTATTGATTGCATCAACTGTAGTTGATTTGAACTAAAATTTAATCAAGGTAACACAATCTTTTCAGCTCTGGAGGCCACTGTAGTAGCCACAGTTACCAACATTGCATTGCAGTGTGTCTTCACCTTCCCAACAAAATGCTTTCTCCACAATGCAGAAGCCTTTTATTCCAATCAGACAAAGAAATGATGAAAGGATTGTGGTGTGATGTATCCCACCATTATAATGATATAATGGTGGGATATCATTATAATGATACTTGGTATTCTGATATAGGCAGTCCCCTTCTGACAGATAATTGACTGGAAAAAACGTAGTACCATTACAGCAGTCTCCCTTTCTACTGATTGAATTCCATATGGAGAAAAGAGAAATCTCTTTAGCAGTATTCAAACTGGTGGGATGATGGGAATATGAGTACTTGGAGACACTAAACTGCATCTATTTTTTAGAAAACTAAAAGATTCCCCATGTACCACTTAAGCAAACCAGGACTACAACCATATTTTAATCTTGACTTGTAAGGCTAAACCAGTACTAAAACTAACCATAATTAATCTTGGTCAGGAGGACATCCTGATAAACAGCAGCTCCTTGAAAATGGAAGCAGGTGGTTTTCTCCTTGCAACCCTATCAAAGGAAAATGGAAGAAAGCATACAGACCCCAGATTCTTTTTCCAAATGTCTCAAAAAAGGATCATCCCGTTATATGGAAAAATGCCCAGAATTCTGGTGCTGTTGAGAATTGTGGGAACTGCAATCTGCAAGCAGTATCTAGAAATGCTACTACTGAAGACGGGTGTGCTATAGATCAGTAGATTTATTGCACAGAATCACAAAAACATTTATAAAAAGATCTCTGTATAGCACCTTGGAATCCTACCCTCTCTATAAATTCATTCCCAAATCCAAATCCTAGGTGTCTTCTTACCATCTTTGTGGATCAAAATCTGTGCTTGTTTCTCAACTGTGAAGGTTCCTGTCCCTTGTTTACAAAATGTCTTTCCCTACTAAGAAAATTAGAAATTCCCATCTCACCAGTTCCCCAAATCTTACAAAATATAGCAAGATGTGGAAGATTATCTTCCATAAAAACAGGAATACTGTATATGCCTTGGAGATTACTGCCAAGTAAGCAATTTGATACTTCATACAGATAGTGTCTTCCTTTTCAATAGCAACTTACTCATTAGCATTTGTCAGAAGCTGCATCTCAGTTGGCACCATGTGAAGTTTATTCTGATGTACTGAACCTAAAAAAAATAAATATTTCAAAAGAGTTTTTAAACAGAACAGAAAAATGATTCTTGAAGTATATTTATATTATTATCATATTTATTAAACTTCTATACAGTGTATGTGATTTGCATTGATTCCTACCATTATCTAAAGTGGTCTTCTTTGATATCTGTTTCTCAAAAAATGGAGAAAATGCATATTCACTTATGGACATTCATAAAATTCATATCAGTCTACATTGAAATATATATTAATATTTGCTGCAATTATTGCATTTTTTAAAAAAGAGGGAACCTGAAATATATTGACCTGGTCCTAAGAGAATGTGCTATTCTGATCTCAGTAGAATTGTTTCAGCCATAGACACACATGCACAAATTTTACTACTAAACTATATTGCTTATGCTAGAAACAAAACATAGCCATCCTGAATTAGTAATTTCATACTTTAGTGCTCCATTAATTTATGTAATCATCTCTTAAAGCCATATACATTTTAATTGATCTCTGCCATTTGTAGAAGCAGAGTTGCTAATCTCATTATGCTGCATGGAATATTACTTTTTGATTTTTTTTGAGGCTCTAAGGTGAATTTACAAGTTTGCTGAGTATCACATGGCAATCATGGTATCATAAGATGGTTCACAAATGATAGTAGCTCAGAATATGATTTGATTGCTTTTTGGTTTACTGTATACCACCAAACTCAGAGAGTATCTACGATACCACAAATATTATTGTTTGTTTTGGGTTTTTTTTAAGGAACAATAAATCCACCTGCAGTTGCATATCTACTATAGAAGATATAGTAGATATGCAACTGCATATCTACTATATCTATTTCCAAGCTCCCTGAAAACTGTTACCTCTGATGGCACCATATTCATTTTATTCATCTGATTAGGATTTTTCACGATTCATAATTAACAAAAATTATCTTTAACTTTGTTGCCTTTTTAAAGAAAAAACATACTTATTGGTATTGTGCTTCAATGAAATGCTTGTTTTCGGGTTTATTAAAATCTTATCAATACATTTTTTTTTGCAGAGGGACAGACTTAGGATCAGTACGGGATTAAAATACCCTGTTGAGTCTTGATTGTAACAGAACCTGTGCTCTTTTGACCCTAAATCTTCTTGTATAAACTTTTCCATTTGGAACTGTCATCTTCTTTTACTTCTTTCTTCATATTGGGACAGACAGGATATTACAGAAAAGCACACGGTGAACAAAGTCTATGAACCTGCTCACTCTGCTGTTGAAAGTATGTGTCTTACTGCTCAGTGAACCTGTGACTTTTGCACTGTCATGTTTTATGCTTCACTATTTCACCAATCCTGGCATTCTTTCTTATTTAAGCAATAAAATGATGTCTCAGCTCATGACTAGAACAACAGGGAAGGAATTAAAACAATAATATACTGCAGATGCATTTTCCATTTCACAGTACAAAAGTGTATGTTTCAGACTGGGCAAATGTTGATACAATCTAGTTTTTGAGTTTGTTCAAACTATTAGGAAAAGGATTATGTTCTCTGGAACAGCAGGTCTGTAATCAAGAACTTCTTGTCCTTGGCTATTTTAGATCTACTGAGGGTGGTGATGCCAGCAAGAATTGTCTTAGATACGAGTGACATGAACCTGAGGTTGTTGAATCTGGCCACAGTTATTCATGCCTTGGTAGCACAGAACTCTCTTTGAGACTACTCTTGAAGAATAACAAAAAGCTTTAGTTAGCAAGCAGTGAGCTAGCTAATTTGCTACCATGTAGAACAGGGGTGTCAAACTCAAGACCCATGGGCCAGATTCAGCCCATGGAGTGCTTAGAACTGGTCCATGGTGCCACCCTGGAAATAGCAAAGGACCAGCCCACAGTGCCTCTGCCAGTGAAAACAGAGCTCAGGAGGACCATGATCTGGCCCTCCTGAGCTCTGTTTTTACTGGCAGAGGGTTGCAGGAGGCTGTAGCAGCTGAAAATAAAGCTCAGGAGCCCATTTTCTCTGGCAGAGTGTTCAGGACACCACAAGCATCCGACACAAGTGACATCAAGCTGGCCATGCCCATCCCGGCCCACCAAGGTCAAATATAACCCTGATGTAGCCCTCAATGAAATCAAGCTTGACACCCCTGATGTAGAAAATACCATAAATTCATCATACCCATCTTGAAAAATCTTGATTGATCACCAGCCATTATTCAAACTCAGTTTAAGGTATTTAAGGCTGAGACCCACAAATATAGTAGGAAATAGCAACCTGAAACAGGGCATCCACAGGGAGGGGGGAGGG